>JAQFZT010002075.1:0-12638 GCA_034696325.1 Camisiidae sp. | reverse complement strand
TTCATCTTTGATTTAATACCATATTCAGTACAGTTTGTATGCCATGGACTTTGTAATAGATATGATTTAGTTCTTTTGTACACAATTCTATACCTGAAACATAAGAAACAATTCCATTGAAATCAAGAATTCAAGTCATATAACCCTGAAATAGAGTTAAATAATTGATACCATTTTTGAGGTTCCATAAGTATAAAATCCGATTCCCTGAACGAAGGTATCATAAGTGGTGAATGCAATGTAAAGTCTACGAACCAATCAGGATGACTATTTAAATTGATAAAAATCCAAATGAAATCATTCCGTCGCGAAACCCGAAAATGGTTATCACTCTTATTTCCTCTATTAATTTGACTGAAAAAAGTGAAGCATTTATTTTTCCATTTTCCAGTTCTGGTCATAACGACTGGTGAAACTACCGAACAATTAGTTCTTCCAACACTTTCGGCTCCTGTGGCGATATAGCCTTCGAATTGACAAAATATCCATTCATAGGTATCATTTCTTGTTATTTCCATCAGCTTTAGTGCTGTCAAGTTTTTCTCTTCTGGAGTTTCGTGTTCTGAAAACCAATTCGTACATAATGTAATCGCCGGTAATTCAATGTAGTATTTCATTTCAGTATCAGAAGTAATAATTGTGTCGTATTTTAAGTATTGATAAGTTATGATAATTGATTGATAAAAGAATCCAAACAAACTCATAATTATTACAATACTTCTTAAAATGAATTTTATTACTTTTAGATTTCTATTCATAGCATAGAATTTTGGTTTGAAATATTTATTACTCTTGAGGAAGGAATTATAAGTCTTCCAAACATTCGGATTTGACTTGAAGTTATTATTATTATTATTGTTATTATTAAATTTTAGGTTCATATTTTCAATTGACTTCAAATACATTTGATAAAGAATTTAAATTGTTTTCTCTAATTTTTCGTGAACCAAAACAATCTAAGGAGAAATCTTACGAATGACTTTAGTGTCAGAAAAATGAACTCTGTTTGTGATTCAATAGTAATAAAAGAAGAATAATATTGTGAGATTTTTTCCAGCCATATAATTATATCGACATGTGAGCACTTCAATAGAAAAGTGTTCATTTTTTCTATCAATACAAACTTATTTCAATTATTACTCAATTTGTAATTATAAATTCAAATCACTTAACGTCTGGCAGTAAAAATAGAGGGAAAAGTTTGTGGCCATTATTTTTCAAATATTTTTCTTGACAAGAAAATTCAAATAACAAGACTACCAGACCTTAACGAGAGATTTGAAACTAAAATGTTTAAGGCAACGAAACGGGAGTAATAAAGTTTATCAGTTCATAATTAAAGTAATTTAATTGTTGAAAGATTGCTTAAAAACTTAATATCCAAATTCCTTCAATTATTATTTAATTAGAGGTGAATATAATTTAATTCTAAGTTATGTTTTTTAAAATAGCTGTTCCACATTTATATGGTCCCAAAACCTTAAGAAACCAATTGATATGAAATTTTTTTATGTATAAACAACCAAAAAATAGTGTGAGCATAATTCATGAATTTGACCTCTGACCCCCATGAAGCTTACTATTAATTCATGAATGTTAAAACATCAAATATTTTTGTTCTAAAAACTGTCGAATATTTTTCAATTTTTTTTTCATCAATAATTCAAGTTTGATGATGACTTCATCAGATAAAAATATTAAATTAAAACCATTATTTAAAAAAAAGTTATTGTAAAATAAATATTTTAAAAATTAAAAAATATGATACCCAAAAATTAGTAAGCTATGAAAAATATATGTTATTCATTTCTAAAGTATCTAAAATCTGAAAAAATTACGTTACTAATTTTTAGGTAACAAATGAGAAAAGTGAAAACAAAAAAGTGCACTTTTTTCCTAATATTTTTTGCTGTGTATTTAAATATATCAATATATTATACTATTTAACAGCCAATTTGTAGTATAATCGCATCATTGATAATAAATTATTGTTTTCATCGATTATCCAATTATTTATAATCGCAGTATAAAATATGGTATTAACGATTTTTGTCATTGATTATTGGAATATCGGTTATTTAATTATAGATTATTGTATTATTGATTTTCGATAAATAAATAATTGATAATTGTGTTATCGATTATCGGGTTGTCGATTATCGATAATAATAAAAATTGATTATTGAGTTATCAATTATTCGGTTATCGATTATCAATAATTAAATAGTTGATTATTGTTTTCTCGATTATTGTATTATCGATAATTTAATATTGGATTATCGATTTAGCGAATTATCAATTGTTGAGTTATCGATCTTCATATTTACGATTAGTGTATTCTTACTTTATTTCATCTAAATTTGGCCTTTAGTTTTATTCGTAGGAAAACATGCATTTATATGCACTTTATTATCTGATTTTTTGTTGTGTTCCTAAGGGTTTACTGCATAGAAATGTGGAACTGTCCTTTCGATAAAAAAAAATTTTCCCGATTTTTGATTACAGACGTTACATTCGATTTTGAATCTTAGCACCAAAATAATTATTATTGAAAGCTTTTCTTTGCTTTCGAAATCCAACATTATTTCTATTGAATATAATAGACTGAACAGTACATGTAGAACTCATTAATAAATAGTTATTGGATGCTTTCTTTTTACTGTCAACACTTTAATTAACTATTTGAGAAGTTTCATAAGAATTTATAATTAGTTTTATTGTCTCTGCTATTTCTATAAAACAAAACTCATTACCAAAGGATAGCCAATGGGTGGGGTTCACACCTTACACTTCGAGTCAAAAAGCACTTTTGGTTCCTTTGAGGAAAAACCGAGAAAAAAATTCTGAAATGAAGTTAATGCTATGTTTAAAAAAAACTATTAAATCATAAACGCTTGAAAATTAATAAAACTGTAAACACTTTGAAAAATCTAAGTCTATGCACTTTAAAAGGTTTAAAACTCAAACTTTTATCTATTCTATTTGTTGATATTTTTCGAATGGTTTTATACTTATCATAATGAATGTTACCTAAAAACTACTCGAAAATTACGAATTGATTTTGTAGATAAAGAGCCGGAAATATAAGTCTCAAAAACAATGAAAATAATATACAGTTGACTCTCGTTATAGTGCACAATCTATTGCATGCAAAATTTGTTCACAATAACGAGCGTTCACTATAACCGAAGTGTTTTAGCATTAGGTCTGCGGCGAACCAGTGATTAGAAGAAGAAAAAATGGTTCACTATATCGAGCAGTACATTATATCCGACTTCACTATAACGAGAGTCAACTGTAGCTCATAAATGCTTTTTTACTATAAACATACCATGCAATAAGTTTTAATTAGCTCTCTCACAAGTTTCCTAAATATGTATGAGAATAGGTTTCAGATAAACTTATTAAAAATTGGAAAAACTTGCGCAATGTATGATAGATAGATCATTGTTTGGAATGACAACTCGTGTATCTGTTTTTGAACTAAATTTTCCCTAAGCATTCAAATTTGATAACTTCTACACTTTCACATAATATCTTTTGTTTATTTATGTGTCAAATAAAGCAGTTTCTTCTTATCAACAAAATTTGTTTTATACAATACCTCTGTCAACAATTTTTGATGAGAGGTTATGAAATAAATGGTTATTTTGTTATCAAAATCAAACAATATTACTATTTTAATAATCTCTCTAATAGTGAAGAACAAAAGCTCATTTTGCGTGAGCTTTACCTAAAACATGATTATTATGGTGAGCTTTAGTTTCAAGCTTACAAGCCTTGTAGCCCGAGCTTGAGTTTCCAACTTAAAAGAAGTCAAATATTACATTTTTCTCAAATCTAATTTAGCTTTTCAAAAAGGGGTCTCATATGACTAACAAGACTGACTCAGTATTATATCTAGAGGTGCAATAAAAGATTAATTTCAATGATAAAATACATGCAAATATTGAGACATTTCATGATATTAAAATTCAAGAATTATAAAATTTATAACTTTTTAAAACCTATTAAGCTCTCAAATATTGTTGAAGATATGCGGATAGATAGAAATGATAAGCTTCACAACCATAGCTTGGGCTTATCTTGAGCTTGAGCTCAGCTCTCTTGCATGTCAACCTAGTTCTAACTCAAGCTCTTCTGTTCTTCTCTAAATGGAACACTTATCAAATAGATTAATATTGTATAATTAGCACAATAAATATTGTTTGATATCAATACATATTATCTGAATGTATAATATTGAGTAATTGGTATAATTTTTTCGATGCCGCAAAAACACCACTCGATAAACGATTAAATAATCAAAATATTTATTAATAAGTTAAGTGACATTAAAAGATTAAACTTAGTTCAGGCTCTGAATAGGATTATTTATTTACTCTTTGATATTTCACTTAACTTATTATTGAAAATATTCTCATTATAATTGTCTGCTAGTTTTTGTGCTCAATAGATAGAAATCTAGGAGTATATAAGAATTTTCTAAACGTTATTTTCAAATTGCTATACAGTCTTTGAATGTTTCATTTATACAATAACTGCAAATAATTGTGAATTTTAAATAAAAGTTCTATACGCTCTCATTTTAAGATAGTTTTCCATAATTTCGTTTAAAAGATATGAAATCTCATAATTTCACTTCTTTTCTTATAATGCAATATATAAACAGCAATGCATCAGGTAAGCATTCAATCAATTGGTGGTATGTCAACAAAACTAACTCGAAAACTGCTTTCTATCTTAAAATTAGATATAATTTTTCAACTCTTTGGAGATCCAGATTTTATGTCTGACAGTATGAATGATAATTCATCGGCAAATTACTATCCGAACGAAGAATCAAAAATTAAGAATCAAAATGGAAACGAATATTCAAAATTCTCACAAAATTGTGCTCCTGTAAAAAATATATGTATGCAAGAAATGCAAGAATATATAAATCTTTAAAATTTTTGAAAAGTGAGTGTTTATAATAATTTTATGGAAGAATTGTATTTTACCTTAAGATTGCTTAAATATTTTCTTTCATTCAATGCTATTTTCATTACGTATTTTTAAATATTAATTTCAGATAAAAAATAAAGTTTAAATTAAATTAAGTAATTAAAAAAATAAAAGTTTATATATAATAAGGTAATATTAAATTTATATACAGTGTAGTTGACAAGTTTAGTTATTAAACTCATGCTTTTAAAAATTGATTTATGCTCTTTTTTAAACTTAAACTTACTTTAGTTGAAAGATTGATAAATTTTGCAAAATTTGAAAATGAATTTTTTTGCAACATCGCTTTGATCGCTCATTTGATATGAACACGAAGACTTGAGAAAGACACAAGTACCCAATACATTTAGCATTACATGTATATTTAGCAGTTGCCTTCAACTTATATTTTAACCAAATTGTTTTAATCAGTTCAGTTGACCTCAAGAAAACTGCTTACTTAAATATTTAATAGTGAATATTTTTCAGCATTTTTGGTGGTTCTTTATCTTTGTACACACATACCATTGTTTCTGGATAAGGTTGTACGCCATCACAAAACGCTAGAGTCTCATGACTATTAAAGATTAAACTTTTAATAGGACCACTCCATCTCTCACTTTTTGTGATTCGCTTTGGCCATTCTTGAGCTTTCTAACTATTTGAACGATATGTTCAAACCCTCATAAGTTATATGTTTTCACTGATAGATCAACAAAATTTTTCTTCAGAGACATTGAACTATTCAGACACATGTATGATTGTAACAGTTGAATTTTCTCTCATAAGTTCTTTTTTTGAAGACACAAATTCGTCGGTGGTCATTGCCGTCGGACAGCCAGATATAAGTCTTCTTTTAAGGACTTCTGGTCAAGTTTGAGTTGTGCATATACGCATTTTAGAAACTGTTGTGAAATTTTGAGTTAATTAAAAGTAGTTAAGGCTTTCTTCAAGTTACCTTCAAATTTTTACTTTAGAATTTTAATTGTTTTCAAAAATATATCAAATCTAAACTAACCAACAAATAATCAATACATTATAAAACTTTTTTCCAAAAAATCTTAATCACATAATCACAAACCAATTTAAAAGTCAAAATTTGGATACTTTTCATACAAGTCTAAAATATCTCATCAAAACTTTATTTACATCGATTTAAAGCTCTTTAAAAATACTCTTAAATTATATATTTTTTAAAAATCGCTCGATTTGAGTGAGTAATTGTGCGAAAAATAATTATAGAATTCGGTTCGAAATCCAATTATAGAATTGATATAAGAAAACATGACATTATAGCTCATATTCTGTAGATTCATTGCATGACTGAAGACATCGACTCGATTTTAGAAACTTCTAAATACATAAAAATCTATATTTCATGAATTCTAGAAAATATTGAGAGATCACATTTATTTCAATTATATCGAAAATTATCTATTCATATACAATATGACTCATAAAAATACAGCAATTATTTGTGTTTCATTTCCTAGAAAGAAATATAATAAGAAGAAAACATTGGATGAAATTAATAGTTGATTCGTTCTAAAAATTCAATTAAAGAGAATGTTTCGATACTTTTATTGATATCATATTTTTCTATTTCATGGCTCATAATTTCTTTAGTCATGCCATGAGATTCTGCATATTCATTGCATAACTGATGATATATTTTGCTCATGGATTTTATGTGATGTAAATTTTTTTTACTAATATTTAAATATTTTCTTGAATATTCTTCTGAATAAACTGTCAAAACTAAACATATATTGAGTGAAATAGTTTAGAATAAAAATATTATTTCCGTATCTTATCTAAAGTTTGCCTTTAAGATGATAAAAATATTGAGATAATTTAACAGTAAATAAAGCAATTTTATCATAAAGAGCAATAACACTGAATCCCAACCAAAATCCAGCCAATCCTCCAATATTTGCCACAAAAACTCCAAAATCCATACCTGGAAAGTGTGTAATAATAGTGTCGCCCTTTGCATAGCTATGACCGACTTGTATTAGTACTGAAGATGGTTTATCATATTGATTAGTCACTGTATACTCAACAGAGTCTATCAGACAATCATTAGGACACTCTTTATTGCATTTCATATAAATAGGCTCATGATCTTTAATACACGAAAATTTGTCGTCAGTGCAGAATTTATCTTCAAAAGACATCCAATCGATTCGATGTGAATCGTCGTCATTTAAAGTAAGACAACCGCAAACTTTTTTTCTTTCTCTTATAAGACATTTAGTATAGCATTCGGATTGAGACTCAAATTTCATTTTTGATTTGATGTCATATTTAGTACAGTTTGTTTTCCATGGATGTTCTAATAGATGTGATTTAGTTCTTCTGAACACAATTCTATACCTTAAACATAATAATAAAAAACAATTAAATATAATCAAGAATTCAAGTTATTTAATCCTGAAATAGAGTTTAAAAATTGATACCATTTTCCAAGTTCCATAAGCATAAAATCTGAATCCCTGAATGAAGGTATCATAAGTGGTGAATGCAATGTGAAGTCAACGAACCATTGATTCTTTAAATAGATATAAATCCAAACGAAACCATTTCTTCGCGAAACCCTAAAATGTTCATCACTTTTGTTTCCTTTATTAATTTGACTCAAAAAAGTAAAGCATTTATTTTTCCATTTTGAAGTTCTGGTCATAACCACTTCTGAAACTTCCGAACAATTAGTTCTTTCAACTCTTTCTGCTCCGGAGGCAATGTAACCATCCAATGAACAAGTGATCCAATCAACAGTTGCATGTTTTGTTATTTCCATCAGCTTTAATGCGGTGTAGTTTTTCTCTTCAGGGGTTTCGTGTTCTTCAAACCATTTCGTGCATAATGTAATCGCCGGTAAGTCAATGTATCGTTTTATCTCAGTATCAGAACTAATAATTGTGTCGAATTTTAAGTATTGATAAGTTATTACAATTGATTGATAACACAACCCAAACAAACTCATAATTATTACAATACTTCTTAAAACGTATTCTGTTAGTTTCGGAGTTTTATTGATAGCTTCAGATTTTGGTTTAAAATATTTATAACTTTTAGTGAAGGGGTTATAATACAAAACGTTTGGATTTGACTTGAAGTTATTATTGTGGCTAAACTTCGGGTACATATTTTTATATGCATTGACATGCATTTGGTAAAGAAACTAAATTATTTTCTCTGATTTATCGTGAATCAAAGATGCAAAAGTATAAAGAGAAGTCTCACAAATGGCTTGGTATGAGAACAATTAAAAGCCCAATTTGAGATTGATTTGATCGATCGAATTGTTTTGCATTTAGAAGTAGTATAATGTGAGACTGTGAGACATATAAACATGTTGTTATGAAATTAATTGTATATATTATGCCAAAAATCGTTATTTATTTCGTAATTATAAGTTTTACTTATAATTTGACATAATTTAACGTCGGACAGTAAAAATTGGCGTAAATTTTTGTGACCATTATTTCCAAAAACTACAAAAGAATTTATAAAAGTGATATATCATTTTTAAAGCTTATTTATTCATTCATCTCTTCCTACTAATCAAAAAATTAATTCATACATTGAAGTGCCCGTTCTTATGCGCCACCTACAAAACAGAGAGTAGTTATAGGGGTTTTAGAGACTATTTTTACGCCTCCTGTCACTAAATCACAATTAATTTAAAAAATTTTATGTTATTTTAGCTAAACTTTTAGTTATAAATGTGGAGATGTTTGTGACCTTTCTTTGGCTGAGAATTGGATTTGTATAAAATAGGTCTCAAGTTTTCAAATGTTAACTCATCGTTCGATATGATTAACGTGAAAATTACAAGTATTATAGCAAGGTTCTATTCTGTAATACTTTGTACTCCATATTAAACCTCTATGGCATTTATAATGGGGTAAAATAAAAGTTTTTTTCAAAATTCTAAAAGATTTCTGAACCGAAAATTTTATCAAAATAACAAATATCTAGGTATTTTTGGATAAAAAATATAAAAATCCATGTTTTATTCCTTTGTTTGATTTTTTAATCTCTAAAATATTTTTCTGACAACCAAAATTCAAATAAAAGAGCTGATCAAAGGTGTGCAACTACAATGCGTAAAACAACGGAATGGAGAGTTATATCAGTTCATAATTCAAATAATTCAATTCTTGAATAATTGCTTAAAGCTATGGTTTAATATAATTAAATTCTGAATTATATATTTTGAAATTTTAAAAAAAAACATTTTCCGCCGATTCTCCTGCCAGACGTTAAACTCAGCTTTGAGTCTTAGAACCAAGATAAAAGTGATATAATTGTAAGCCATAAAATGCTTTTCTCTACTTTCGAAATCCAAAATAATTGCTATTGAATATAATAGACAATACACCTATACATGTAGAACTCATTAATAAATCATAGCTCATAGACGCTTTCTTTTATTGTAAACATATTATGCAAAAAGTTTTAATTAACTCTCTGAAAATTTTCGTAAATATGTATGAGAATAGTCTTCAGAATAGTTGATTGAAAATTGGAAAATCTTGTATAATAAATGATAGATCATTGTTTGGAATGACAACTACTTCTGCCAGTTCTCAAGGATTCACAAACATGTAATATATCACTTTTTTCAAGAATTAAGGCTTAAAAAGAAGACTTTTCAATAAGAGGTCAATGTTTGCTAATCGGGCGAAATGACCATAAAAATTTAGAAACAGTTTTATCTTATAGTATGAAGTAAAAGAAAAAGAATGATACAAAAATCTCGATGCCACGCCTACCCGTTCAAAAGATACGCCCACCTTCCCAAAAAACAAATACATCAAAAATAAGGCTATGATGCATTAATAAAAATTGAAAAACCAATTCATCGAATAGTATGATGTAAAAGAAAAAGAATGAGTTAAAAATCTCGATGTCACGTTTACCAGTTCAAAAGATACGCCCACTTTTCCAAAAAATAAATACATCAAAAATTAGGTTATAATGCATTAATAAAAATCGTAAAACCGTCGTTTCATCGAATAGTATGAAGTAAAAGAAGCAGAAGAAAACAAAAATCTCGATACCACGTCTACTCGTTCAAAAGATATGCTTACTTTTCCAAAAAACACAAGTACACTAAAAATGCATCTTTAGTGCATCAATAAAAATCTGAAGTAAAGAAAGAATAATGAGTTGTGTTGAATGGTGTAAATTTAATTGAATGATGATGCCCCACCCATCCTAAGGTGTCCTAATGTGTTATGTTGTTTTTTGAAAAGTAGGCGAATCTTTTAAACGGGTAGGCGTAACATCGAGATTTTAGTCTCATTATTCTTCTTTAACTTCATACTATTCTATGAAGCTTTTTTCAGATTTTTATTGATGCATTAAAGCCTTATTTTTAGTGTATTTGTGTTTTTTGGAAAAGTAGGCGTATCTTTTGAACGGGTAGGCGTGGCATCAAGATTTTTGCTTTATTCTGCTTCTTTTACATCATAATATTCAATGAAACGGTTTTTCGATTTTTGTTAATGCATTATAGCCTTATTTTTGATGTATTTATATTTTTTGGGAAAGTGGGCGTATCTTTTGAACGGGTAGGCGTGGCATCGAGATTTTTGTCTCATTCTTCTTCTTTTAATTCATACTATAAGATAAAACTGTTTCTAGATTTTTATGGTCATTTCGCCCGATTAGCAAACATTGACCCCTTAACTTGATGTTTCATTTCAATGAGTAACACTTTCACTGATGAGTGAAGAAATTTACACCCAAGTAAACTTCAAACTTTATTCAGAATTCATTCGATTTGCTATAACTAGTATAAAATAGATGAAAAATGCAAAATCAAGCAATTTAGGGGTTAATAAAAAAAAATTTCATTCAATGCTTAAATAATCTAAAAGCTATTTTGGGAATTTTACATATCGAACGATGAGTTAACATTTAAAAACTTGAGACCTGTTTTATACAATCCAATTCTCAGCCAAAGAAAGGTCACAAACATCTCCACATTTATAACTAAAAGTTTAGCTAAAATAACATAAAATTTTAAAATTAATTGTGATTTAGTGACAGGAGGCGTAAAAATAGTCTCTAAAAGCCCTATAACTACTCTCTGTTTTGTAGGTGGCGCATAAGGACGGGCACTTCAATCGTTCGATATGAAATGAGAGGTTTTATTAATTTTCAAAACTACTCTAGAAAGTTATTTTGTTATTATATAACACCTCAATAGGATTAGTAGGTGTAGGGGTAAGCTCTGGAGCTAAGGATGGATTGCTTAAAGACTTTAATAATTTAATAAATATTAAATATAATATCAAATGAAACCACATTTTATTAACAGAAGACTTTATTAATCAATTTAATAAGGCTTAAAGCCTATTGATGTGTGCGTTATGAGCACATAATAATCAATGAGATTATACTTATAATAACTGACTGACAATTAATACTTAATGTTAAGGTCTTATAAACATTTAGAGCTATTGTTAGGAAAGTTTTAGAGTTTATTCAATTAAAACTATATAATTTGTTTCATTTAAGTTTTGAAAGCTCTGAAGAAGATGAAAATACTGATCGAAAAGCTTTGGCTTTATTTTAATTTGAATAAAAACTTTTTCACTTATTAAAGAGTTGAAACTTATTTCAAAGTAAAGTTGTAGAGTTATTAGTTTAGGTTCACTATTAGATTGACCTTAAGCTTAACAATGATTAGGCTATTGCTAGAATTGATCTCATGTTAGGTATGAGATGACTAAGAGTACTAATAATATTAAGTGAGAATTTTGAAGTGTCAAAAGTGTCAAGAGACAATTAAAATCAAACAATGTAACTCTTTTAATAATCTCTGTAATAGTGAACAAAAAAAGCTCTTTTTTCGTGAGCTTTAGCTTAAAATTGATTTTTATGCAGAGCTTGAGCTTCGAGGTATAAGGTATGAGCAGAGTTATGTAGACTAAGATACTATTCCTTTTTATAGTTTATCCGATCTAAAAGTGCATACTTTCACGCAATACACGTTTTTGTATAAGTCTGCCCATAGAAGGAGTTTTACAGTGAAGTTCAGAGTTTGACAGTAAAGCTCAAATATCGGAGAAACTTAAAAAAGGAATAGTACGTAAAGTAATAGAACTGGGAGTAGTATCAACTCATAATCAAAATCATTGAGTTCTTTAATGATTGCTTAAAATTATAATTTAATATAATTTAATTCTAATTCTAAATTATACATTTCAAAGTTTTGATAAAAAACTTTTTCCGTCGATTCTCGCTGCCAGACCTTAAACTCAGTTTTGAATCTTAGAACCAAAATAAAAGTCATATAAATGTAAGTCATAAAAAGCTTTTCTTTACTTTCGAAATCCAATATAATAGACTACATATACTGTACTATTGCTGCCAAATCTTTCTTCAATATTTGAAAAATGTATACTTACATGTAAAACAGATTCTATTTGTGGCCTAATTTATAAAATTAGACTCATTGAGACACTAAAAAGTTTCGAAATCACCTTAAATAACAATCAGTATTTAATGAATATTATAGTGAATGTATTGATAAAACTCATTAATAATTAATAACTCATAAGGCGTCGTACTTTAAGTACGTACGCAAAAAAAGTCAATTTTCAGACCCCTACCCCCCGTCGAATACGCACCCG
>JAQFZT010002074.1:0-12641 GCA_034696325.1 Camisiidae sp. | reverse complement strand
ACGATCCTCTTTTCTTCAACAGAATCTGAATCCTTTTTCTTGTCCTCCATTTCTATCAATATCTTATTCTTCAATATTGTGCTACTATTTTCACCTCTTATTTCACTGTTTGGATAATATTCTCATTTTTAAATTGATTGCGCGTGAAATTGATCTCTTATTAACTTTTTGAGATGCTATCAATGCCAACAATAGACTTAATTAAAGCTTTTACAAAATGATATGCAATAAAACTACGTTTCAATAGAAGTAATTGTAAAGTTGATAACTTTTTGTATAACTTTTAATCTAATTATTGTTGAATGCGATCTTATGTTTTAGAAAAATATTCTTTATTAATACTTTTTAAACTTATTTTCAAACTTTCTCACAAGTGGTTCATGTTTTACAAATTAGTTTTAATGTTTGAAATACTTAAACTACTTATTTATAAAGTATAGTTTGAAAAACATTTTAAAATGAATGTTTAATAGTCTGCTAAACATATTGATTAAATGCTATTTATCTTGTTTTTATTTAATTTGCAATTGAAATACAAGTGCAGGATATGTAAGCCTTTCGTGTGAACTTTTATTATTGAAAGGATTGCAATACAAGAAAATACATACGCTATTAAACATGCATTTTATGATTCACATTATCTATTAATAAATGCTGTATAGAAAACGTCACACACTATGGCGTAAGTAATAATAAAACTTCAAAACTACACCAAAACTTATTTAATTTATTTCTTTATTTAAATAGAAAACACTCATCAAATTTTTACAGTTTCAAAACTTAAATAAAATATATTAAATCAAAACTTCAATTAAAACAAAACAAAGTATTAAATTGAATAAAATATGATTAAGACTTAAACCTTGATTTGTAAATAAGTTGAAGTGAAGTTGAATTCATAGCAACAATCATTGCTATCAATGCTATCAAATCATATTTGCTTTCATTTGCGCTTTTATTTCGATTTGTTTTCTGACATTTATATGTTTTCACTAAGATTTGAATTATTAATTAATAATAATTAAAATAATAAGTGAACTAAAGAGATGTCAATGGACTCAAAATTAAAATCATTTGAAAACAGTTTAAAGGATATGATTGTAGACAAAGTAAGCAATGAAGAGATGGTCTTATATTTCAACAAATTCTTTGGAAACAGTAATCAAATCATAAATGACTTCAGTTATTGTCAAGTTTTCATCAAACTATTGATCAAAGAATGTCTTATTCCTGAGGAATCAGTCAATAAATATGTTTTCGATGCCTATCAATTAAGCCAAAGATCACAACTCATTAAGAATTATATTCATAATTACATCGAATTTCAATTGAATTTAATTCTTGTCTTGACTTCAATTAAAAACGATTTAGAAATCAATGAATTATTGTTTAACCAATTAATAGATTGTTTTCATAGAAATGGTGTCATTTCTGATGAAGCATTCAATCATTGGTTTCGATGTAATGGAGGTTTTGATCAAAGAGTCAAAGCTATCATCAGTTGTGTTGGACTTCTCTATTGGACTCAAGAATCACGTGAAGAGTACTTCTTTGAGACTCAAGACATGATCTTATAATACCAACTATTGTTTCAATTCATGTCTTTTTCTTTTATTTGCTTTAATTTTCTAAAAATAAAGTATTTTTGCAACAAAATTAACGCAAATCTCGTTTGAAGAATAAATTGATTTCAGTCTTAAAATCTATTCATTTCTATCAAAGTGTTGAACATTTGAATTAAAGTTAAATAATTAAGACTTAAGAGTAGTTATTATTGAATAATATTTTGATAATTGGATTTTTATAACTATTTTTGACTTTGTATTTAAATGACTGGTTTATAACAATTATCATTTGTTAAACTCATGTAATCTTAAGCATAATCTCAATTCATTAAAATGTAATCATTCAATAAAAGTATTTTACAAATGGTTTGGAAGTCATGTCACAATTTGAAGATAAATTAACATTTTCTAGTTTTCAAATGTTTGGTTTATTTAATACTATTTCGTAGATTTATCTCAATTTATTGTCAGCAATCAGTTATCAGAGCTTAAGATAACTGAAGCCTTTTTGTAATCATTGATTAGGAATAAAAGTGTTTAATATAATTATCAATAATAATACTCTCGAAGTTTTATACATTCATTTATACATCAAATATTCATTCATTCATTACTCAAACCTCTTGTGACATCAGAATCTCGGATTCCTATCAAAAGCGTCCAAAACTTTTAGCAATTAATCATAAGTTGAACCGAAAATGGATTTGAATTTAGATTAAAAATAAATTAAAAGTAAAAGTCAAGAAAATGGTTAAAAGAATTTTTATATTTATAACTTATACCTCAATCTTTTTCTTACATATTTTTGAAAGATTCTTGTGTTGTATTGAAGTTAATTCGAAGTTGAGTGAAGAGAATGACGAGTATCTCATGATTCGAGTGAATATTAATGACTATTTGACCATCAAATAGAAAATGGAAACCAAATTGTTTAAATTGATGGCCGGAATTATAGACCCAGTATTTATTGAGCCCTTAAAGAATGTTAAGCCCCACCAAACATTTTTGTCCCTTCATTTAGCCCAAAAGACTCTAAGCCTCCTATTGATCCCAGCCCTTAATTTTTTCAAATCAATAAGTCTTGAGAAAAAAGTAGAATCAAATCAGTTATAGACAGGGTGACCACCTCTCCCGAAATAGGGGGTCAACCTCCCGGACAGTTTGACTGAGTTTTTACTTTTACATAGAGCTCCCGGAATATTCATTATGTTTAATCCCCCTTTGTATCAGAATCTCCCGGAATCACCTGGTTATATAAAATATAAAAACTTATCAATTATTTCGATTCATATTCACTGTTAACTAATCAAACTTAATTATTATTTTGTATCAAGTTAACTTTATTTCTATTCATTTACAAATAACTTACTATAAAACATTTTATTTTAATTCTCAAAATCAGTCTTTACTTGGGATATAAGTCTTATATTTTATTATAATTATCAAAATGAGAACAAGTTTTTCAATATCCAGATTAAAAATTTTGTTGACATTCACCCAAAACTACATAAAAAGTTATGACTTATGTAGGGTTTTGGACACAACAATAGGTTTTCTTGAAGTACCACAAGTTATGCTCTTTCAGTCAATTTACTTTTGATAACTGTCTTGACTTCTTCTCGAAATATTGCATACTTTAGAACTGATTGTAGACGAAACAGTAGTACTGTCTTGACTGGTGGGCTCACATTTATAACTCATTTTATGTTCTGATGAAATAAATAGTAAAATTATTTTTAAAAATTTATAACAAGAATATAATCAAAAATACCCTTATTTTTGGGTTTCATCACTAAATAAGTCACACATGAGATGATATAGAAAAATATGAATACTATTAGAGCTAAAATGAAAAGGATGTAAAGTATATTGTTTTCAATCCAATTGGGCTCTTCTGTTGGCTCTTCTGTTGACATCTCTGTGGTTGACGTCTCTGTAGTTTTATTTACAATCATTTCTGTTGTGTTCATTCCATCCAAAATGCAGCCCAAGTTTTGCTTCAGATTTTCTCGATTGCGCTGAAAATATGAGAAATGTTAAGGTAATGAGTGCTATATTTTTCATATAATGGCTTACATTAGAACTGGAGTTATATTTATCTTTAATGAAACAATATTTGGTAACTCTATCGATAATGAAGAATATGAAGAATCCTTTTCTGTGTGAATTGTGTTCGTATGCATTCATTATAGCTTTGATGTGAAGAGTTTTGTCTAAATTCTTGATAAATTGTGGTTCAGAACCGTTTCCCTCTTTCTTATTGACCCAATTATAATATCTAAAGGATCTGATGTATTGTTTAACAGTTTTATCATAATTCTGTTGAATGAAAATAAGATCTTCACTAAAATTTGCTTCAGTACTTGGTATCATAACTATAGTATTGTTTAAATTGATTTCCAGAGTTCACGGCATTCAAACTGAGTGTGAGTGTCATTAATCATCTGAATAATCATTCAAATTAATTAAAAGATATTTAAATATGATTTATAATAATTATTGATTACAAAACCTAAACATTCCTTTGGCTGATCAGTTCCATTAACCGATTGAATGGTATTTTCAACTTTGTATTAATAGTTCCGGTATTTTCTGTCTCAACATTAAAAGTGTTTTCATCATTAATCCTAAGTTTCCAACCGAACCCATTCTTCAATATCCAATGCTTGGACTCATATTGTGTTGGAAACTGAGTGTATACACCATTGATTGATCCGTCAGGTCGTAGTTCTTCACAAAATTCCTTGCATTCAATACAACTCAAGACAATTATGATCTCAACTGTTAAACAAAAATCATTAAATGATTTTTCAAAAACTTGAAGCACTTCTCACATAAATGTAAGATAAATGTCTTCATCATTCCTTTTATTTTGATATTAATCGAGTTTAAGAATTAATTAGAGATATGATAAATTGAAGATGAATTTCAAAAAATGGTTAATTGAAGTGAAATCGCATAAGATTTATATGATAGTTGAGTATCTTTTAGAAGAAGTTCATCTTAAACTGATTTATTTTGAAAGTATTTCTTAAATGTGTAAAAAATAGGTAAAACTAGAGTGTAATGAATGGTTCGAACTTTCATGAACTATTCAAAACTTGTTTATTCAAAACTAAAAATAAGAGGCTTTCTCTATCAGAAATCATAAACAATTCTAAAAATTAATCAGATTTTCATGTCATTCCATTCATGAGTCAAATCTTTTACAAATTAAATGTTTAGATCATCGAATGTTAAGATTTAAGAGAAAATTTAATGTCAATTATTATGTTAAATCTTATTTTAAATCTTTCATTTTTAATAGTTAATGAAAGTTCAAATTGTTATACTCTAGTTTTACCAATTTTTTTAATAACAAACAGATATAGCATTTAAAGAAAACTTTTAAAATGTTAGCTTAAACGATATGTAGTTATAGTAATCAATAGAAATGAAATCAAATCTGTAAGACTTATAAATTAGTTGACGCGTCCTTTCAAAGTGAGACTAGAGGTTCTCTGAGTGTACAGTTATGATTAGTTAAACTTTTAGTTTTTTACACATTTTTGCTTTTTTCAAAACATATTTGCATACATAATGTTTTAAAGAATCCAATTATTGTCCGGTTTATTAAAAATAATTTATCGACTCAACTGGTTTTTAAAATCTTAATTCATTTAATGAGCTTAATGTTTATCAGAGCTCTCGTGAGTTTAATTTTAACTGTTTTTCAAATACCTTAAGAAAAAAATCAAATGAGTTATAGAAAACATAATATAAAATAATTGATTACATATTCGCTGCCAACTAATGAAGTGCTCAGTCAATAAGATATTAATAAACAGATATGAAAAAGTTGGACGTTTGATTGCACTGACTTCTAGGGTGGCCAACTTTTCAAAATCTCAAACCAGGACATTTCAAAGCAAAGTATAGGCATACTCTTTTGCAAGACTTGTTTATTTAAAACTTTATTAAATATTTATCTATTTATAACTAATGTTTAATATTAAAAGATAACAAAAGTGAAATGTAAAGTGAGAATTGATGTTCTTAAAAGCTTTGTTTATTTTAAGCAAAATTGTGACACAAATTTAAGCTAATTTGTAATTGAAACAAGAATGTCCTTGAGTAAACAAGACCACCACCTAAGTCAATAGATATGCTTTTCCTAATAATTTATTGCGAAAAACTTTCAGTTTTAGTTAAGTTTAACTCAAATTTCTCCCAACAATCGGATGTGCACTACAAGTGAATATTGATTCCATCTCAAAAAACTGTTTGAAAAAGATGTGCTGATCAATGCCATCGAAAACATGTTCACAAAATAATACTACGAATGTGGACAAAAAATTAAACAAAGTCATCAACAGAAATAAAAGTAACAATTATCATAAATATCATACATATCAGTATCATTTGATCAAATTTTTATCCCTTGAATTAATTCTATAAACTTTAAATGAAGAAAACTATGTTAATATTGTCACGTTATCACCGTTTAATGAGTGAATCAATCATTTTCTACACTCTATTTCATTTATGACTTATTTATAAACAGTTATCAGTTGACCATAATCTCGATTAAAATGCAATTATTCATAGTATTCTACAAATGGTCCTGAATTTGTTACTGAATTATTTTCTAATGACTTCTCAGAGAAAAGCAATATTTCAAAGAATTGTTTAGACCCGATGCCCGAATCCCAACCTGAATAAAAATAAAAGTTATATCAAATAAACTATTAAATATCTCAAATTCTCATGAAAAAACATATTGTAATAATGACGAGTCATTAAATTTTGTGATAATTAGTTTTGTGTGCAAACAGGTGTTGATAGGGAGAAGAAATTCAATGTTATCATTATTGTCATTGAAGTGATCGTTCATTATTTTGATAAATAATTAATAACATTAACTATTATCTTAATGAGAATTAAAAATTTTATGGAATTAAACTTGTTTAGTATATCTTTAATCAGTTTTAAACCAGTGTTGGCAAAGGTGCCAAGTGCCAGAGGGGGCAGCTTATCCCCCCCTATTTGGGGGGCTCAAGTCATTTAGAGTTTTGCTTTCATTGCAATCAAAAAATGGTTTTCTAAAAATAATTCATTAGATTTGATTTTTAATTATTTTACGTTCAGATTATTTTTGAGTTTAATATTACTCAAAAGTTAATTTTAATATCTTTTAAGCCCTGAAGAAGAGTATGGATTTACTCGGAAACGTTCGGCTAAAAAGTCAATCAAATTAATTTTCTTCCGCTAAAAGATACGCAAAGGCTCTGCAGGAATATTGTTGTTCCGGACAAATACATTTATTGACTACCAAAAGGTTCAGATTTTATATAAAATTAAATATTACCACAGATTTAAGTCTAAAGATATAAATGATTTAGTCTTTTTACACTAGTTATAAGCAGATATAAAGTTAACGGCTATCCAATTGATTGAAATTTTTATTCATTCATTCATTAAATTTTTCAGAATATTTTTTAAACTCATTATAAATGTCAGATTTTAGGCCAAAAATGGGGTGGGGGTACCATAATTTTCGAAAACTCCAGGAAGGGGTCAAATAAAATATCAGGAATTGAAATTTGCTTCAATGGCATTCAATTAACATTGAGGGACAAAACGGCGGAAATTGGATTTTATTTTTCTTAAATTAATAAATAATTGACATAAATTGAATCAAATATTACAGATTGATAAGTGATTGAATTAATGAATGGATTGAAATTAATTGATAAGAGATATTGGACTATCAAAGGTTGTTTCGAGCACTATTGTTTCGACATCTCCAATGAAGTTCTTTATCAAGTTTCTCTTATCAATATATTTGTCATAACGCGTGCTGTTCTAATGTTAGTCTGGGCTAACAATAGGTAGGATAGTTTCACAAATCACCTTTAAAATCATATGTAACACTACTGTATTAATTTGATTAAGTTTTAAAGATAACCGCCGTTTTGTTCCTAAAAGTTATAATTCTCCATTTGGGAGCACTACGTTTCGTCCGCACCCCGTTTTCAATCCCCTCAATAATTAATTCCCAAAAAAATTATCCCATTTTCAAACTCAAAAGTAAATTATTTTAATTAAAATATAATGAATGAATGAAAACACTAATAAGACTATAAATTAAGACTATTTTTCTCATCTTCAAGACTTAACATTATAGATTATATACCAGAACTATCCCTAAGGACCTACTGTACGGATTAAATGATAGTAAATACTTTTTGAAACAAAGGAAGTCAAAATCATTTTCACTTTCGAGTATTGATTCAAATATTTTTTGATTTCTATAAACAATGAATAATTGAATATTTTTTATAAAAACTAGTAGATCAGCTGATGCTGCAGTTCACGATAATAACATTTTCACTAAGCGTAGTTCTGTCAATGGAGAAGATTGGTACAGATGCAAACATATAAATTGTAATGTTAGGTTGTGTTTAATTAAGAAAGCTAACTAAAGAAAGCGTTTCAACATTGAGGTAATTTAATTAAGATCTAAAATACTAAAATGTAGAGATTCTGTTGATGATGAACTAGTTTGAGCTTATTCTTAATTCAATTGTTAATGTTATGTGAAATAAGTTTTCTTTTGAGTCTGAAAATGGGATAAATTTTTTGGGAATTAGTATTGAGGGGATTGAAAACAGGGTGCGGACGAATCGTGGTGTAGCCCTTTATTTATCCTGTTACTTATCATCAACAATCAGATGTTTGAAGTTCACATGTAATCAAACATTTGAATGTTATTTTAAATTTAAAATAAATTAATGAAAATTTTAATTGAAAGGCCATTTAGAATTTTAAAATCTTAAATTTTTTTTAAAAATTAATTTTAATTTATTTGAAATCAATTTCAACCCCTTTAAGAAGAACAAAAAAATTAAAAATCTGTTCTCTAGTTTTTTGTTAGTTAGATATATATCAAGGATTAAAGTTTAACAACAAAATGAGTATTCTTTCGAATTTCCAAACAATTTATCACTAAATTATCAAAATAATGGTTTCACAATTAAACTCATGATTCGATTTAGAAATACTTAAAGTTTTCGAGATATCAAATGAATCACATTTAGAGTTCACATGAAAATCCTTAAACACGCTGATGATATCCATAAAAACTAAAAATTGTTAATTTTAAAACTTATTCTGTTAGCTTTTCTCATGATTAGAGTTAGATTTGTTGCTAAAATAAAATGAATTATTTTTTGATAGCATTTATTTTGTGTTCAACATATTTTGAAGCCTTGCCATCATTGCCTGGTATTAGATGTTAAATATTTAAATATGAGACTTTGAATTAATTTCGATAATTTGAATTAATAGTAGTAAAAGAAAATGTTGAGAAATGGAATGGAAACCCAATGGAAAACCCTGACCTATTCGGTGGTGATATGGTTGGTGTGAAGTTTGAAGATGACCGCAACGCGATTCCAAATGATGCATTGAGATGGCCGGGAGGTATCGTTTACTATGCTATCGATCAGTCTCTGGCGAGTCAAACTAATCTAATTCATGAAGCTATGAAACACATATCAGATAGAACTTGTGTGAAATTTCAACAAAGAACAAATCAAAGAGATTTTGTTTACTACTATTTGGGAAACGGGTGCTTCTCAAATGTGGGCCGAACCGGTGGACAGCAAATGTTGTCTTTAGGAAATGGGTGCCATTGGTTAAGAACTGCTGTCCACGAGACGACGCACGCGATCGGGTTTTATCACGAACAAAATCGATCAGATCGGGACGGATATCTCATTATTCATACTGAAAATATAGACCCAGCAAAATTGTCTCAATTCAAATTATTGAGCCCTAATCAAAACCGACTTTTCACTGCATTTGATTTCGACAGTGTTATGCTTTACGGACCCACCGCTTTCAGCAAAAATAATAAAGTAACTATGGAATCCAAAGTCCCCGGAAAATCTGTAACCAATCATCCACAAAGTGTAGGCCTCAGTAATGATGATATTATTAGAATGAAAAAGTTGTATCAATGCCCTTAACTTTCATTTCTCATTTATTATAATAAAACTTATTAATCATTCTTATGCTGCAATTCAATTATTTTCAGCCAACTTTATATAGTGCTTAATATAAAACAAAATCTTGCATTATATTCATATCATATCTTGTCTCTACAATTGGTTTATTTTTACAGGAAAACTATCTTATAATGAAGTTAAAAGTGCAATAAAAGTAGCTTTTACTGAATGCTTATCTAAACAGTAAATGAGTGATTAAGTTATTTGTTAAACATCTTATTATTAAATTTTTAAGACTTTGTAAATGCGAGAATTATTAGGTTTAGACTTAATTGTTGTTTTATTGGGAATATTCAATCAGAGATCCGTCTATTCATTAATAATAATAAGCAAATAATTACTAATGCGAACGCATATATATTTTTCGGAATTTTATCTACGATTTTATTGACGTAATGACAAAACAATTAAACTTATATTAGTGTAAAGTGTTATGTAGTGTGAGCTCTAGCATATCATTTATAACCTTTACAAAAATAGCTTTAATCATATAAAATCAGATCAGGTCTCAAGAATGACACTTTGTCCTTGTCTTGTAGAGTTTATTGTTTATCGTCCAATTATACTGCTCATGATAAATAGCTATTCAAACTAATCAGTGCCGTATATTCATCATAATTTAGTACAACTTCTGACTATTTTTGTTGATTTTTCTCTTTTCATCACCTCATACTGAAAAGCAATCAACTGTTTATTTTTCCATTGATCTTATTATTCAAGTCTAGTATTTATTATTTCAATTGAACTTTTGTTGAGAAATAGACTTACAATTATCATAAATTTTAGTATTATTTATTATTTTTCAACCATAAAAATGCTAAAGCAAGTGATAAAAGTGTTATTATATTTCTGTGCATTTGTTTCCGTTATAATGTTTTTGCCGGGAAGTATTCTTCTGGATATTCAACCGAAAGCGTTCTTCCATCCACTGCCAAAATCATTTGAAGGCGCACTTCAGCAAAATGAATATTTATCTCGAGCTACGAAACTATTTGAAGGCAAAATTGCTGGTCCAGAATCGTTAGCAGTATTTGAAGACAAAATAGTGACCGGCTCTGAAGATGGATATGTATATCAAGTGGACGGCAATAACTTGAAACCACTCGTAAAGCTTGTTGAAGCTGAGTGTGAAGGCGATCCATGGAATAGGACAAAGTGTAGCAGACCTTTGGGCATGAAGTTTGACTCCAAAGGAACACTATATGTGGTGGAGCCAGGATTGGGAGTATTTTCTGTAAAAAATATATTCACAAACAGCCCAAAAGTTAATCTTGTATTAGATATCGAAGAAACTAAAGTTCTTGGAGAGTCTTCGAAGTTTTTGGATGACCTTACCATTGATGAAGGGGGAGGTCTTAATGGGGGTCATGTTCTCTACATTTCTGACGTGAGCACAAAATTCGATTCAGCAGAAAGCGTGTTGACTATCTGCGGATCAGATACGGGACGTATCATAAAATATGATATCAATGCAAAAACAATTGAAACAATAGCTGATAACTTATTATTTCCAAATGGATTGGAAATCACTGATGATAAGAGCGCTATTTTGTTTGCAGAGTGGATTGCGCGTCAAGTTTCCAAGCATTACATTCGAGGCCCTAAAAAAGGTCAGACAGAAGTCTTATTAACTGCTCTTCCAGGAGAACCAGATAATATTCGAAGAAGTGCTTCAAAACAGGAAACCTATTGGATTGGATTGTCAACAGCCAGAATAGCTTCGAAACCTAATGAATTAGACTATTATTTGAGAAAACCATTGCTGAGGAAACTTTTGTGCAGACTTTTGCACTTATTCGGCAATGGAGTCGAAGTGGTCGGAAATCTTTTTGGTAATTCTCTCATCAAAGAATATGGTTATAATCTAAAGACAGGTTTAATTGCAATGCCTATGTTATTGAATAATACGTACGGAATGGTTGTTGAAGTTGATAAAAATGGTAAAATAATTAATAGTCTTCACTCACCTGATGGTACAATCTCTTTGTTATCAGAAGCACGAGAAGTTAGAATCAGTGATAAGGAAACTGTTCTATATTTAGGCTCTTTTGTAAATAATTATATCGCAAAATTAAACTTAAAACGATAGTTACTTAATTCAAATTAGTTTAATATTCAATTTTTAATTTCTTTCTCGTTCAATATGAATCACAAAAAATCTTTCAAAAGACTTGTAGAGAAACACAATTAGATGTGATTTGATTGGGAAAAGAATCATTGTTACCATGATTTCAATAATTGACTTTATTATACAGAATATAACTTTAAAAAACTAATTTTGGACAAATTTTAAAAATATTTTTTTAAATGTTACAAATCTTGTATGATTTCGTGTGATTTAATTTAATAATTTGTTTAATTTAATAAAATATTAGTTCAATGAAATCTTATTTGTTTCGATAATCTTATAAAGTTTCTTATGTTTGAAGTGAAAATTGTGATTTATTTATTTTGGATGTATTATTTAGGCCTAATTTCATATCAGTTCGTATATTATGAGCTCAACGAACTTTCAAATCCATTCAAAGTAAGACTAAACCTTGCGATTAGATATAGGTATTTATTTAAAAGCTTACTTTTAAAAATATATCAAATAAAATACTTTCAACTTTGAAGGAATTATCCCTATAAAAGCAAAAGAAATGTTTCTACAGATAATAATTGTTATTCATCGCAAATAATCAACAATAGTTTTGATAAAAACTGAAACATAACTCACTTAATAAGTTAGAGATTAAATATATTTTAAATAAGGAATTGAAAAATCAAGTCAAAGCTAATAAAAATTGAAGTTTTTTAATTAAGTAAAAATTAGCTCAATTTTAAAATATTTGGCTTAAGTATAAATATTAAGTTTAGTGTTGACTCGTCAACGAATAGTTAAATATAACTTTTGATTAAAAAAAGTACTTTAGATTTATATATCAGGGGGACCGGAAAGTTTCTTCCGTTTTTATGACATGTCGAAACAAGTGCATCACATGTTTTTCGCGTTGCGTTTAATGATTAAATTTATAATTAGTGT
>JAQFZT010002073.1:0-12642 GCA_034696325.1 Camisiidae sp. | reverse complement strand
CCTGTTCTGAGTTTGCGCTTTATTTGTTTAATAGAGATCTTAAAAGTTTTAAACTTTTTCTCAGATATACCAAATCTCAAAAACTGTCACATATTCTGTTCATAAAAGCTGAAGGAATTGAATTAATGACAAGTTTATTATTATTTATATTTTGGGTATAAGTCGGGTTTACCTGAAATTGAAATATAGTAATAATTTGCTGAAAAATACTTGATTGCAAATAACTCTGACATTTAAGTTGAGTTGTGGTTAGGTTTAAATAGGATATCGCGCGCTTAATAAGTATTATTAGATTTTATGATATAAAGCGAAATATAGGATTTTGATGACTTAATTTCATATCTCTGTATCGCGAAGAAATTTTTTCATATTCTTATGTCGAAGATTGCGATAAACAGCTTATAAATGCAAATCAAAGCAGGGCTTATGCATTATTTTGATATACTTTAGTTCCAAAATTAGGTTCATATCAATCAATAGATTATTTTTGATATGAATTCTAAATGAACTTTAACTTTATATTGAGTCACAACTTTAACTCCATATGTACTTGAATATGGAAAATTCACGTTAGCTGATAGGCTTTAAAAGAAAAACAAACTATCTAAGTGCATAACTCCATCTACATAAATTGTTTTAGTTTTAAGACCTATCAGCTAACGTGAATTTTCCATATTCATGTACATATCTAATCTATTGGACTAAATGATTTATCATGACACTTATAAGTACTGTTGAAATATAGCGGTCCAATTATACAATCAATGGGAAAATTAGTTAAGATAAATTGAATTGGTATGTGAAACCCAGCTCTATATTTCTAGGCTACAATAGCATCAATAATTCCCATTATTTATCAATTCACTTTTTATCAATTAATACCTAAGAAAACAGCTTCAAAACTATTGATAACGTTAAAGCGATTAATTTTTATCTTTTGGAATGTA
Source organism: Camisiidae sp. (assembly GCA_034696325.1). NCBI lineage: Eukaryota > Metazoa > Arthropoda > Arachnida > Sarcoptiformes > Camisiidae > Camisiidae sp. The sequence goes on along the minus strand of JAQFZT010002073.1, from coordinate 11,695 downwards.
TAGCAGTAAATAACTTGCGATCGGCGTTCAAGAGGAGACACCAGCGATGCCGTCCAGTGCTTCAAAACTATGTTTCCAAGTTTTAAGCAATAATTTGCTAAATCAAACAGCTTTCAAGTCAAAGGAATACTGTTATCGCATCAAAATAATTGAACTCAACCACAATGGGTGTCACTCATAAACGTCTTACCAGTTAATTTACTTTGTATGGGATGTACTTTTTTTTATTATGGGCGCACTATACAGTGCACTTCAGTTTAACCACTTTTTACAGTTCAGGCACTGTATAAGTTCCATACAGTAAACTCTCCTCTCTTTAATTTATTTTTATTGAATAAAATAAATTTAGACTATTCTTACATTTTATAGTTAATGTTAATTTAGTCAAACTTTTATTATGTAATTGTATGAATAATAAAAGTTAATTATCCAATAATTGTCGATTTTATTTATAAAAAATAACATAGAGAGTTTACTGTATGAAACGTTACAGTGCCTGAACTGTAAGAAGAGGTTTAACAGAAGTGCATCTATATATATGGTGCGCCCACAATACTTGATTTAGTAAATGAATGCTGTAGACAATTATTAAATCATTTAATGAATTTATTGCGTATTTACGAGGTGTTTGTGTTGCACAATCTGAAAATTTATTGCTTTAAAAAATTTACAGTTCAAAAATATGTATAACTTTCGCCTAATTAATTCATCATTTCGTTTATCAGTCGTAATATTCTGTAAGTTTTATTTCACAACTCTATTTATATCTATTTTTATAAGATCTAATTCAAAGCTAAATATAAAGCTCTTGAAAATAACTTTTAAGCTTAAATGTTGAGATACAATTTGATTGCTTTAATAGAAATATTGACAATACTTAAAAAAAGTTAGTCAATGAAATATACTTCGATCTATAGTTATTCTAAGTTTGATAATTAAGATTTTAAACTATAAAAATTAAAGCCATTGTCATATCACAGATTTGATCATCTCATTTGTTAACGCTACTGATGACTGGAATTATAAAGGTATTCATTAAATAATCAGATATTTAAATAAGTTTCACTAATATCTTGACACCGAATTAATGCTGCGCTAGATCTCAATATTGCGAACCAAACAGTGCCGTACCCAGGATAGGGCCAAAGGGGCACGTGCCCCCAGAGATTTTCAGACATTTATTTGTACATCTGTAGACATGAGCAGAAATTGAGAAATACTTTTTATGAATGTCTTTATATATTTGGTAAATGAATGAAGGGTGGCAGCGCTGACGCTTTTATAGGACACTACTCCCTCATTAGTATGTATGTACTATGTCAATACGCCTTAATACTCATGTGCCCCCAGACTAAAAATCCTGGGTACGGCACTGGAACCGAACTATGAATTTTTAAGTAAAACTAAATTCTCTCTTATATAGTACAAAATTTGTTGCTAATAATCATAAGTTTAATACTTTATTCGGTTGTAGTTTTAATCTCTTGTAGTGTACCAAATTTGTAAAAATTCTACCTCCACCTCCACTCCACCTCCACTGAAGTCAACTCCACATCCACTACTGCTTCATAGCATAAAAGTTACATTTATTTAAAGTTTTGAATTACAGTATTGACACACCATATATATTGAGTGCGTTTACAAATCGTTTTTACATTTTTCAGATTAATATTTATAACTTAATAAATATTAATCACTTCCACCTCCACTCCACCTCCACTCCACCTCCACTCCACCTCCACTCCACCTCCACTCCACCTCCAATCCACCTCCACTCCACTTCCACTCCACCTTCATTGTAAAATCAATTTTCATCTCCACCTCCACTCCTTTCACTCAATTTTTACACCTCCACCTCCATTCCAGTGGAGGTGGAGGTGACCTTGGAAACACTAATCTCTTTCAATGATTGTGTGATTAAAATTAATAAATATTATATTTTGCAGTTTTATGAAAAAAATTTATAACTAATTTAAAGAAATGGTTGAGCCATTTCTAAATAATAAGAACTTTTTCTCATGTTTTCACTGAAAACTTAAATCTGATTTCGAGTTAAAACTGATTCCACATGACTCGCGGCCAAAGTTTTAAGTTGAGCACTATTTCTAGACTTAATAGAAGATGAAAGATTTTCTCAAGAACTAAAGCCGGAACAGAACCAAAAGAACTTAGAGATTAGAAAACAAATCCAATCCAAACCCAAACCGAATTGAGTCAACCCAATAAAACTAGAAATGGTTTCAAGATTAGACAGAACTGTATTGAAAAAGAATAATATTAACATTGGTAGAGTTATAATCATATTTCATTGAAGTTATCAATCTTTTTGTTTGATTAAATGAAATATAAAAAAAGATTGGGTTTAAGATTTGAGACTAGTTTCGAAAAAAACATGAGCTTATAGTGTTTTTGTTATAAAGACCAGGATAAGTGGCCAGAAAAATATGAGAAATGTTCGGGTTTGGGACATAAACAATCGCCAATCAATATTGAAACAAGGAAGGTTACTGTGGATAATTCATTGAAAATCGACCATAAGCACTACAATACTCCTTATGGCAACTTTAAGGTTGAAAATATTGACAACACAGGTTATCATTTCATCAAACTTTATATTTAAATATAGTATAAAAATTGAAATGTTTCGTATCTACTCTTTTGTGAATTACAGTGAGATTAAACGTAGACCCGGGACAAAAAAAGAACATTACCCTTCCCTACATAACAGGTTCAGCACTTGAGAACGAAAATTATACTTTCAGTCAGTTGCACTTTCATTGGGGGGAAAATAATAATACTGGATCTGAACATACTATCAATGGCTACTATCATTCAATGGAGGTTTTCACTACTTTTATCATAATTATTATTTCTTAAAACTCATAATTTATTATAAATTCATTGTTCAATGCCTTTAAAGATGCATTTGGTTCACTTTAACCAAAAGTATCGAGATTTCAAAACAGCTCTAACCCATGAGGATGGACTGGCTGTGATTGCAGTATTTTTCCAGGTATTCAAATAATTTCTAAATGAGATATTTTGATAAAGTACTTTTCATAGATTATAAGTATTTTGTTATTCGAGTGTTCGAAATGAAATATTAAGAGAACTGTTAAATTATGTGTATTTAAGAGTAAAATTAAGTTGACATGTTTCTTAAGACAAGTTTGAACTTTTTTCTTTATAAAATAAAAATTTTTAAATAAAACACTCTGAAATAGAAAGTGTTCAAAATTTGAAACTATATAAAGCCCTTGAATTACTAATTTTTTCGCAAGGAAAGTGATAAAAATAACACCAAATTAGAACCATTAAGGGATGGCATAATAGGTTTCAAAAATGCAAAACTATTTTATTCTTATGATGAAAAGACGATAACTTTGAATGACTTTCTGCCAAATAATTTGGATGAATTTTATCGATATGATGGCTCACTAACAACTCCCCCGTGTTTAGAGGTGGTGAGATGGCTCGTATATTCTGACATCAATTACATCGGATCTCATCAAGTAATGTCTATCAACTTGTATTTCTTAAGAGTATAATTTTTTCAGTTTAACCTTATCCTAAAACTATATTATATATTTGAATTTTCATTTATTCAAAGTATCAACAAAGTTATGAATTTTGTTCATATTATATTGTTTAAAAGATTTGCATTGTGTTTATGAATAGATTCAAGAATTTCGAACTCTTGTTAATTTTGTCGAACCCTTGGGGAATATTTCGCTGAATAACACCTTTCGTATGCTTCAAAAGACAAACGAAAGAAAAGTCTGGGTCTCTAAAGGAATGGGCACACGATCTCATTATAACTTTTTCTTTATACTCTTGTCATTGGCTTTAAGTTATTTATTCATTGCTTAATAACAAGTTTAGTTTTAGACTTAATTAACTTCAATTAAAACAAAAAAAAAATAAACTGAGATTTTAGTGCAATAAAAAACACATGATATATACAGTAAGTAGTAATACTGTTAGCCAAAGCGCGAAGTTATGAGTGCGCAAAATAATCATAGAGAATAGACTTATTTTAAACACATATGAGGGATAGGATTATCAACAATATGTCTGAGCTATTAAATACATTTTTTATTGATAAGGGAATCATATTTTAATTAAATATATTTGAGCGCTTACTTCAAAATTGATATAAGTTTTCGAGACTTTATATCATAGAAAATAATAACAAATAACATTTAATGTCTATTTTAATTGAAAGTTTTATTAAGTGAATTTTTCATGTTTACCTTATCATAGAGTATGCGCTTTTATTGTGAGAAAATTTCACTTTTAGGTTAAAAAATCTCTGACATATCATTGATTATCCTATCACACATATACATTTAAATCTTATAATTATTTAATTAGCTCAACATTAAAAAATGATATAAATTATTTAAATAATATCTTTTGCAGACATATATAATTTTTCTCATTTCTAAAGTATAAATCTATTTATGGCTTACTATCATTATAAAAACATAAAATTATGCCTTAAATAAACAAAAGTTTAATTAAGTCTTAAATTTCATAATGTATTTCAAATACATTGATTTTATATTATATAAGTATAGAAGTTCTTTATATTAGCTAATCATAAGTTAAAATGACTTCTAAGCAGTTGGAATTGTATGCAAAACACAAGTTTTATTATGAGAATTTTATCCTCTTGAGAGGCTATCTTTCTTTGATGGATAGACACATTAAAGATGTGTTTAAACATTCTAGTAATAGATCGTCGCGTTAGAATTATATTGTTCTATCTCATGCAAACATAGTTTTGAGTAAAATGCATTTAAAGTTTTGACATTGAAAATTGTGCGAATGAAACAATATTTTAAAATTCTTATTAACTGTGTTTCTAATGTTGATAGTAGAACAGAAACCACTGATAAATCATCTTCTCAAGTATTGCTGAATTGGTCAAATTGAACTGGACTTCAAAATTGAGTTATAATTTCAGAATTATATTGTTCAACCCATAGTAATCCAATGGGAAATTGATCTTTAAATTAGAGCAAAAATGGACTGATATGTTCCTTATGTCTTAGAAACACAAATGATATATATTTGAGCTTGTCTCAACAATATGAGTTGATTGGTATCATTTTCGAGGTCATAAACGGTCATCTCGAAAATCCGACCATTTTCGACATAGATGTCGAATTTTTCACATTTTCAAAGTCAATGAATTTATTCAAAAACACTCGATCAAAATTAGTTTTACAATTTTTATACGGAAAAAACCTCAATTCCGAAGATTAAAAGCCTAAAATTCAGAAATTTCATAAAAATTTGCTATAAAGCATTCCAATTATTATGATTGCGAGCGAACGGGTTGATAAATTTTCAATTATTTTCCTGCTTTATATTCAGGATTTAATAAGCTTAAACCAGGGATTTATAACTCAATTTGTCAAAAAATTGAGGATAGAACAATATAATTCTCACCCGAAGATATGTTATTTTATTATTTTTATGTTAGTTCGTCTAATTTTCTGCTTAAAATATTTATTTACTGTTTTCTAATTATTGAATATATTTTTAATAATGAAAATTGCTACTTTCAAAAGTAACTCAATTATAGAAAATATGTTAATAATTTATTGTGTTATAGAAAAAATGAGGATAAAATTCGTACAAAATGATTATTATTATATTCCTAAAGAAGAAGAGCTTAAAATAAGTCTCTTTTTGGTCTCATTGAATGAAAATAATTGTTGGACTCCTAATACAAAAGTGAGATAAATATTTAACTTTTTTTGAACTATTTTAAAATTAATTTTCATGAAATAGATGAATGGAAACATGAAAAGAGAGCTTAAAAAAGCTAAAAAAATCCTTAATGAAAGGAAAAAATTTTGATAAAAACAACATTAAAATGCATGAAATCATAAGTAATGTGAGAGGAAATATGAGCAGTAATAAGACCTTCAAAAATAAAGTAGTGGCGCCATCTACTGGAACCGGTGCAATCCTAAAGAAACCCCTTATTTTTAAATATTAAATATGTGAACTTCATTTTGAAGCTTTAATTATTTCAAGCTTTTGTGTTTTCAAAAACTAAATATAATCTCAATTATATAGTTTTTACGAATATATTCAATAATTTTTTCATTAATCATATAATCAAACTTCTAAAAGAATAATAAACTCTATTCACGGACAAGTATATCAAGAAAAATTCCTTATCCTTTAGCCGGAGACTAATATGTCTATTCTGGCACTGTAATGACCATTGTGAGGGGGCGGAGGATTTGTCCGGCAAAGCTACTTTTATTCATGTTACAAGAGGATAGTTTTCAAATTGTTCTAAACCTACGTCAAAAAAAGTCATATATTTCTCGCAGATTTTTGTAATTTTCATTGTAATAATCACATCATTATATAACCTCAGTCTTAAAATAGGTGATGAAAGTCTATGGACAGCACTTCTAACCAGTTGCCTAGGTTATCTACTTCCTAATACTAAGATTAAAAATGATAAAACATTGATAATAGATGATCATTCTCAAAAATGAAACCATAACGGTTATATTCTTTATTTGTGCTAATATAATATCTCATTTAAGTGGTAGAGGAAACATTTTTCATACTTGGTGTGCTACTGACTCTGAATATAACTGTTATGGAAAATCGCAACGAAAGTTCATTTTATGTTCATTTAATTAGCTATGTTCAAAGTCATGATAGCCATAGGGAGAACACAGTGACACATTTTGTGACTAAGCTGGCTGAAAAGATAAGTTTAAACGAACAATGGAAAGTTTGTCTCTCAGAAATCAGTTGTACAAAAAGTTGATATAACAAGTAAAAACCAATCGATCCAAGTTTTCACGACTAAAAATTAAATCTGGCTAATCAGGAGGCAATTTTGAGAGGTGGATATTATCCAACAATTTAAATTTTGATTCGAAAGATAAACAAAAAATTTAAAGTGTATGAAAGTGAACTTTATAATAAGGACGTAATTTTCAATTTTCAATAGAGTTTATGTAATTAATAGAAAAACGAAGAACTCTGAGGCTTTCTTGTATCCATATCTCAATGAAGAGTTAGATGAAATTTTGGGCTTGAGATTCAATGGAAGAAAAGGTCTTAAATTCATTTATTTGGGATGATAAAAAATCTCAAATAAAGCTATTAGAAAGTATAGAATAGAAATATAGAATTGATTTTACAACCAATAATTTAGAGCTCGAAGCTCCATATCCGTTACAGTTCAATATTTGTGAAATGCATTTATTGGTGTATTTGTCATGTCGGGATTTTTGTGTTTAATAAAGTTTTAATAATTTTGAATCGTATCGAAAAGTTTTATTGGTTTAAATTTTGTTAAGTAAAAGATTGGACAAAATTAATACAGTTATGATAAAGTTAACATAAAGATTTGAGTTTCAAAGTTGACATCTTAAATCTGGTGAGAGAGTGAGTCCAGTCGTGACTTGTTTTCGCTAATTCTTAAGGTGACCCCAATCCAAGCCGTCTGTATCATAAAATGTGCCCTTCAGAGAGTTGACCACTCTTTCAAACTCAAAGTTAAACTTAAACATAAAATTAAATTTTCAACAGAAATAACCTTTCTTTTATTTCAAGGCATGACATACTTCTCCTCCTTCCGTATTCAATTCTTAATTGAATTTAAATTAAAATAAATATAAGATTAAAAGTAAAAATCAATTGTTTGCATTTAAGAATTATCCAGATTATCATTTGAAATATTTCCTTTTACACATAATTTATATATTTTAATGATAATAAACAATATTAGGAATATGAATGCAATGCATATAATGAGAAAAACATTTCCAAACTTATGGTAATTAATATTTTCCTGGATATTTATTAATTGATGTAAAGGCCCAATTAATTTTCTTGCTGTCAATAAGTATCTTATTTTTAGCGACATCAATTTTTATCTTAAATTTTTTTAGAGAATCAATACCTAATAGTATAAACAGAACACACAAATTAAACAACTTTTAGAAAAGTTTCCGAATATTTGGAATTTTAATGATCAAAAGATGGGACAAATAAAAGACTATGAGTTAAAAATCAACATAAAAGAAAATGAAAAGCCAGTACACAGTACTCCTGCCCGGACTTCATTTAAAAACATGAAAATAATAGATAATGAAATTGAAAAGTTAGAAAAAAGGGAATAATTAAACCTTCAAAAAGTAGTTGGAGTTCTAGAACTGTATTAGTAAAGAGAAAAGACGGCAGACCTAGACTTTGTATTGATTATAGAGATGTTAATGAGTTGAAAGAAAGAGATGGATATCCGGTACCTGAGATACAGTTATGTCTAAGAACTGCAAGTTTTGCCAAATATTTCACTAATTTAGATATGGATAATACCTGTCATCAAATACCTTTATCTAAAGAAAGCATTAAATATAGAGGTTTTGTATCTCCTTCAGGCAAATTCTATGAATTTAATAATGTTCTTTATGGTTTAAAAATATCGAGCGCTGCCTTTCAAAGAGCAGATGATTTAGCATTAATAAGCATGAAATACATACAAGTGGCAACTTTTATCGATGATTTAATGATTCCTGGAGAAACATTTGAAATTCAAATGTATAGATTAGAAAAAGTCTTAACTAAATGAAGTGAATTCGGATTCACATTAAGAGCCAAAAAATGCAGTTTTGCAATGGATAAAACTGTATTTTTAGGTTATCTTGTAAGTGATAAGGGCGTCGAACCTGCACCCGCACTACTATTAAAAACTTAAAAATCCCTACAAATGTATCTGAAGTCAGATCAATAATTGGATTAATTTCTTATCCGAGAAAATGTATTAAGAATTTCTCTTTAAATATTAAACCTCTCACACGATTAACTAGAAAAAATGAACCTTTTGTTTGGAGTGATAAACAAAATAATGCTTTTGAATCAATTAAAAGAATTTATGCAAACAAACCATTTTTAAGATTTTCCAATCCAGAGCTCGAGACTGAGCTTAGAACTGACGCATCACTAAAAGGTTTAGGCGGAGTACTACTTCAAAAACATGACAATAATTTTTTACCTGTTGGTTATTTTAGTTGACTATTGATAAGTAGTGAGACTCGTTATTCAATTTATGATTTAGAAATATTGGCAGCTATTGAATCAATGAATTATTTCATTGACTTATTAATTGGACATCATTTTAAATTAATTGTAGACAACAGAGCGGGTTCTTTTGTAAAAAATAAGAAAGATTTAAATCGAAGATTAGCCAGACATGCATTATATTTGCAAGAATTTACATTTTATATAGAGCTCAGACCTGGCAATAAAAACTCTTTGGCTGACTTATTAAGTCGTTATCCCAAAAATCACAAATTAATTCATGGTAAAAATATCAATGAAAATGAAGTTAACGATAACAAACTAAATGCAATTAATTGTTTAAAAGTTTGTAGTCTAGATACTTTTAATAATATTGAAAGTTTAAATTATTTAGTTTCTGAGCAATTTAAAGATTTTGAATTACGGAGTATAATTGAAGTATTAAATACACGAAAATTTAATAAAGATTCAAAACAATATAAATATATTTTTGAGAATTTTTCAATTAAAAACAATTTGTTGTGCAAATTCTCAATAAATAATAATTCGTTTGATTATACAGTATGTGTCCCAAAAGAAATGAGATTCTCTATTCTCGAACAATACCATGATTTGAGTTCAAGCGCACACTTAGGTCTCAAAAGAACTTTGAATAAAATAAAACAACGATTTTATTGGACACAAATGAATAACTTTATTGAAATTTACATAAAATCTTGCCTTTTATGTCAGGCTCGCAAAAAGCCTAAAGTTAGAGCCTCTGGGCTTATGCAACCAATAAGGACTGGTTATGTTTTTGAAATGGTGAGTATTGATCATATGGGGCCTTTAGTTAAAAGTAATGGTTATGAATGGATAATAGTTTAACAGATAATTTCAGCAAATTTGCAATTTGCAAACCATTAGCTAAAAATAATGCAAAAAGCGCTGCAAAATTTATCTTTGAAGACTTGATATGCACGTATGCTTGCGTTCCAAATAGAATACTATCTGAATGTAGTCAATCATTTATTGGCAAAATTGTTTCTCATTTAAAATATTTTAATGGGAATAAAGCAGACTAAAACTTCTGGCTATCGCCCTTCCACTAATTCAGTCACTGGAAAATTTAATGGGGCATTAGCTGAATGTCTTTCATTATACTGTAATGAAAAACAGACAAATTGGAGCCGATATGTTAAACCTTTTACATATGCTTATAATGCGACTAAACTAAACTTTGTATAGTCCTGTAGAAATTATGTTCGGACGCACGGCGATACTGCCCCCTGATATAAATTTACAATTAAACCGAATAAAGAGTACTGTATCTGAATATGCGAAAGGCTTAGCTCAATATTTAGATGAAGTTAAAATAAAAGTTATTGAAAATTTAGAAAAGTCTCACATTAAAGATAAAATAAGATATGATTCAAAACATAAGGAAATTATTTACAAAGTGGGGACCAAAGTCTTATTTTACAACAAGTCATATTTTACAAGTCTTATTTTAGGAGCTTTAAACATTTGACAAAATGATAAATGCAACAAATGTAGTATCTTTTTTATTGGAACCGGTTCAACAAGAGTATAAGCATAAGCCAACCATTTGCACGGCACAAAAAAAGGATGTTGCTTATCAGCTATTTTTAACCCTTCAATCGATTTTAGAAACACCTGGATTTATAGAAAAAGTATATTATTTAGAATTCGCTGAATCATATGAATGTGATGATAATGGAGAAGGTGATGAAGAAATAGAGTTAGAAGAAAAAAAGTGTTTTCTCAAAATTCACAAGAATGAGAATTTTTTGAGTTTGAAAGACAAAAATTTGATTTAGATTATATGAAAAGTACTGTTGAATGTTATGATAGTAAAGGTTGGAAAACAACCCAACATAATTTCAGGCGTGTAACACACCGTCATTATATTGTTAGATTTCGTGAATATATTGAAAATCAAGGAACTAAATCTGAAAAAATGTCATCTATTACGGATTTTGTTTCACAAAAATTTAATGATTTAATGATTAAAAAATTGATTGTGCACGACAGAGACCTTAAGCGTTAGGCTATGTTGAAGAAAAATTAACTTGAATTATCAGAGTTTAAAGCAAGTGACTCGTGACTACTTTGTTTTAAACGCAAACATCGTATTGTCTGTAGAAAAATAACAAAGTACGTTTCAATACCAAAAATTGCACAAAGTGAATCAATTGAAGAAACTGTGCGTAATTTTGTTGATAATGCAATTACAAAATTTGAAAATGTAAACCTGATCACATTTTAAATACAGATCAGAGTGGATTTCATTATTTAGAACCTTCATCACACACATTAGCTGTTAAAGGACAAAAATAAATCACAACTCAATTAAAGCATTTTATTTATAAACTTAAAAGTGAGTTCTGCTTAAATCAAATTTTATCAAGTATTTTATCAATTAATGAAAATATGTGACAAAATATAAGAACTGTATAAAAGATTTATTTAATTAATCTGTTATTGAATAATAAACAATACTATAAACAATGATAGAGATTGCAAGGGAGCACCACGATTCGCCCGTGCACGATTCGCCCGTGCACGATTCGCCCGCGCACGATTCGCCCGCTCACGATTCGCCCGCACCCTGTTTTCAATCCCC
>JAQFZT010002072.1:0-12644 GCA_034696325.1 Camisiidae sp. | reverse complement strand
AAAGACTTTCAGAAAATATCACTTTCAATAACTTCTCTATTCTTCTATTTTTTCTCAAATCAATGGAACAACTTTACGGAAAATGACTTATAATTGAAAACAATATCAGAAATCAAATTAAACAAAAGATATCAATGATATCAAAATATATTAATGAATCAAATCTTTAACAACTAATAGACTCAATTGAATTATCAGATTAAGTAAAAATCCAGAAAACTTTATAATAGAAGAGAAACTTGAAATATAAAAGATGTGTTCCAAAAATGTTTTCATATCAAAACAAAAAATTTGAATATTTACATAAAAATATATCTATAATTCATATTAAAGCAGAAATGTCTGATTGAAAATTTGTTTAATAATTTTTTTATAATTTATTTCAACATTATTTATTCAACAAAAAAAGAAATACTAAAGAAAACGAAGTTTTGATTTTAATTTTAGAAAATCAATAAATTGAAACATAGCTCTATCTTATATTTTTTATATCTGACTGAACTCTTCCAAACTTCTAGAGTAAGTTATATAATAAGATTAAAATATTGATAGTGAATATTCAATAAGATAAAAATGTGAAAAATCTTACGAAAGCACTTAATGTGTTATTTTATTATCAATACAAGCACTGAATCTAAAATATTGAATATTCAGAGTACAGTAGATCTCATATCCTTTATTTCAGGACCAATTTTCAAGTTATGAAGTATTTTATGGCAATATATGAAATTTTTTATGAATATTTATAACGGTCTGTCTCTCCAAATATTTTCTTTTCTCATCACAATTCAGTCTGAAAATAAGTACTCGAATTTTTCATCACATGATTCAACTCCAACACTGATTTTTGAATAAATTTTTCATTAAACCAAAGAAACTGACGGAGAAAAAAATTAGAACTTGAGTAAAAAATTCTTAAGTATGTACAATGAGTTCCAAATAGTTATGTATCTATGATTCCGGAAATGATGCGGATTCATAAGTTTTGACAACTCATAACCACTACTCAATGCTAATATACATTATTATTCAGTGCTATTACTCATTGATATTTAAATGATGTCTCCCCTTATGTTTGATCTGTTTTATTGAATTCTGATCTTTGCATAACTATTTGGAGCTCATTGTCCTGTATTATAAATAGATGCTTCGGAATATGTTAAAAAGTAAACTTTTCGAGTATTTTTTTTAGTTTATCAATCAATCATTGATTTTCATTATTCATATTCACTGAAAGCCATCAGAGTTTTCACAAGTTTTCATTTGGAAATTCATTCTTTGCACGAGTTTTGAAGCATTAATGCATTAACTTAGGATCGAGTCATTCAGATATGAAGACAATATGAGTCTTTACAAAAAATAAATGGGATCCAAATGTTAACAAAAGTACACAGAATCAAAAGTTATTCAATCAATTGGGAATAGAGCTGAGAGTAAATAGAAAGCCATAAAACTTATTACAAACGACATAATCTGAAGCTTTAACTGTCTATTTTCTGAGGCATTCATTTCATTCCTTAGAGACGTTGATGCGATGATTCGAGAATCTAATGAATAAAGTAAAAAATTTAATCCAAAATAAGTAACATTAAAGGCTTTTTGAATTTAAGTCACGAACTCTCATTTTAAACTTTAACTAAAACTATGAACAAATGCCGAATTTAAGAGGCTTTTAATTAAATTAGTCTGATTTAGCTTATGTCGTAAACTATGTCTCTGAGGAACTATTGCTTCAAAAAATTTCTTTCAATAACTTAAATAAGTTTTAGGCACAAGTATCGAATAGGTATTAACATGAGCTTTTGGCTCGAAAATAGTCAATTTTGATTAACTCAAATCCTGTCTCTGATATCGTTCACTAAAATCTTCCAAAAGGGACATCAAATATTTTACGATTCATGTACACCGAGTCCACATGAATGACCGGTTTCATTAAATACAATACATTAAAGTATTATCTTTAGAAAGTTCATTCATATTTTTCTTTAACTCAATATTTTTTTATTTTTCAATAAAATATGATTTTTTAAGCAAATTTTAGAGATAAATTTGACTTTTCGAAAATGGGAACAGATATAATTTTTAGCGTTAGAAAATGTAATGGAAAATTGATAAAGTTGAGGAAACTTATTACCAAGGCAATATAGGAAGCATAACTCTTGTCTATCCGTCCCTCAAAAGGTGCACTTCAAAACAAGTTTATTTAAACGTGTTTATTAATGTGTTTAAATGCTAGAAAATTAAAGATTAAATTCTAAAACTGTAATAAAATAAAATTTATGTTTTATATGGGTTTATATATAGCTCAAAGCTTTGAAGTCTATTGAGTTCTCACTGTGTGTTGTTGTTACTGTCTCTCCCCTTATCGTGTGTCGCCGTAACTAGCGTTGGGTCCGTCTGATGGGTCATGACCTAAAAGCTCAGGACCGTCTCATAAGGACGTGATTGTAAATAGAAAAATTTAAAATCGATAGATTGGCCTCCGCGGCCCAATCAAATGGCGAGCCCGGTCACCCGATCAGATACCTCTGGATTTTTTATTTGGGGATATTTGAAATCAAAAGTTTACAATAATAGACTCCAAACGATTTCGCAATTAAGAGATAACATTATAAATGCCATTAATGAAATAAATCGAACTGAACCTGAAACCAAAACGTTGCGCAATGTACGGAAGGCTTTTGAAATGCGAATCAAGCATTGTATCAATATTGAAGGGAAAATTTGAACATTTTCTTTAGTTAGTTTAGTTTACTCCACTTTATGCATTAATAATTTATTATTAACAATAAATTATGACATTTAATAATTGAATATAAAATATTTTGAAGTGCACTTTTCGAGGGATAAGTAGATATTCAATTGCTATGCTTTGAATGCTTCCTATATTGCGCTACTGATGGAGAGTAGAGTAGAAAAATATGAATATGAATAAAAATTGAAAAGTGAATGCAAATTTTTTCGGATCCAATTGTTTCAAAAGAAAATATTTGAATATGATTTAATCTGTGGTCACATACAGTTGGCCCATAAGTTGAAGCATTGGAATATATCAATGAATTATATTAGGGATTGCTTGAATAGGTTCCAGTCATAGGAAAATAGTTTCTGTTATAGGACTTAAAGCCTATGATCACACCCATTACGTCCAAATGAGTTGGGATAAAACTTGTCTCTAATAGATATGAAATCTTTATTAATAGATCAATAATTTGGAGATCAACTACAATATGTTCACTCAGTTTTTATATTATTTCTGAGACATTAAATCATTAATGATAAAACTTTTGAGCTATTAGTGAATAAAAACATGTTAATAGTCTAATATTTTCATGTAATTTCAATGTTCAAGTCCAAGACAATATTGTCAACCCTTGACCTTAAAACCTGGAGAACAATTTCCAAAGGAGACCCTTATATTCTAGAATTTTTTTCCTTAAAGTACTGATTATATTGAATTTTTGGCAACTGTTACTCAACTCAGAAACCTCGAGATGAGTTTACAAAGTTCACTAAAGTTAGTATCTAAAAGCATAATCAAAGCCTGAGCTGGGCTCAGCTGAGCTAAAGCTAAAGCTCATGTAAAGCTAAGCTTAAACTGGGATCTGTGAGCTTCAGTTCTCTCTTGTAATTTAGAACCAGAAGTAAACAATAGGCTTTGTAATCTTTTTACTAAATCGGAGATTGAGAACAATTTCTTACTTTAACATATCTAAAATCTAAACTTAAAACTTTTTTCAACCTTCATTTTCAATCTTTCAATTTGCGAGTAATCTTTCTGAATAAAGAGATCAAATTCTTTTCAGTTTAAATAAGAGTTTATGTTTTCATGACTTTCAATATAAGTTTTAAAATAGGAATCCACTGTTCAGCGAATAACTTCAATATTCAAAGATTAATTGTGTATTTATAACAAGTTTATTAATCTCTAATCTTCACTGTTTCACCTGAACAGTCGTGAAAAAGATTAGGAACCGTTTCTTTAGATCATGATTTTGAATTTGGCCAAAATATGCTTTTTTATGTTCAATAAACTATTCTTTTATTCTGAAAATTATGCTCTTTTTTAAATTGTTTATTTAATTAAATCTCAAATAATCTTTTCAAATGAAATTATTATAGTCTCTTGATTTCAATGAAAAATTGGATCATTTCATGCTTTTTACTAGAAATGATTATTTTTTATGCTTTTTGAGGCAAAAGCATAACTGTTAACTTAAACCATAATTAAATCAATTAAGTTTTCAGTGATAGTCCTTTAGTCCAATCAAAACAAAATTTAGTTACACATTGAGCTGATAGAGATTTTGAATTAAATGATGCGAATTTAAGAAATAACTCTGAATGGTATTCACTCGACTGTTAAAAAAGGATTAGATGTTAGAGTGATTTTGAGGATAACAGGATTTAGTCCTTAATTAGGCGAAAAAATGTAAGTTTGAAACTTTTTTAAGTATCTAGTTTTGAACTGAATGAAAGACTTACAATTGTAGAGCAATACAATGATGGTACAGTCTAACCCCGTTATAGTGAATCCGCTTATAGTGAATCCCCGCTTATAGTGAACGATAGCTTGAGAACATATAACTCAATACAATAGAAATTGAGAACGTTTACAGTGAATGCCAGTTATAGTTGACGGTTTCGGCCACTATAAGCGGGATGGACTGTATTACAGGATGGTATCATTTTAGGAACGCAATTACAACTAACGCACTATTATTTGGGCACAATCTGCACATAACGGCCTTCTCATGCTTTCGTCTCAGATCGTCATTACATTCTTTGTAAAAATTGATACTTCAATACTTCTATCAATGAATAGCTTTCATCATTATGGATGATATTACCCAACATTAAATGATCTCATTATTTCATACATAAATATATTGATAACTCGACAGTTAGAGGACATTTGTTTATAAGTATTCGATTGAGAAATACTTCTGTGGAATACATTTATGCTTATATTCTCTATAACATTCAATGCCGAACATAACTTCTACTATTTATAATAATAGCGATAAAGATTTTGTAGTGAAGATAAAAGCAATTTCGTTACAAAAATATATAAGTAAAACTGTGAACATAAACCTCTGGCTAAACCTATAATCTATTACTTGCATTATATTTCAGAATATTTATTAGATTTTATTATTATAATTATAAATGAAGTTTTTGTTCTGTAGTTGAGACATTTTTTTACTTCAACCTAATTTTCAAGCGTAAAAGTTAAGAGTATGCTAATAGTTGAACAATTTTGTGAGTATTTATGGCTTATTTTAACATTTTTCTGGTATTATGATTAGCCTTTGTATGAAATATTAATCGAAAAAGGAATATAATATAGCTTTCCGAACGATAGCTAGTCTTTAGTTATTAAGCCCTAAACTTTTTCATATGACTTATCTTTAGTAAACACTCATTTAAATCTTTAGTTAAGAATTATTTTTTCTGTTCAAACTTTATTGACTTCATTAACTTAATGAATGATCTGAAAAGAAAAAATGAGCAAAATTTTGATATCTCGATTCTATTGAAATTTGAGTTATACAGTTAGACCTGCTTATCTTGAAACATACTCTGTGTTAAACGTAAGTTCTGTCTCAAATTCATGACACACGACACACGAGTACAGTTCAAAGAAAGTGAACACAAATAAGGAGTTATTAAACAAGAGGGAGATTTGAATAAACATAACATTCAGATATATTTAGATTCTTCGATCTAAAAGTTTTGTTTGAGAACTCCTCTTAAGCAAATTGAGCACATACAGGGTGTTCCGCATAAAATTCCCTGAATTGATAAGCTTTAGAGTAGTACAGACAAGAAATAAATTCCATGCTTGAAATTCTATAGTCACTATCGATTAGACTATAAGAGATAGAACATGGAATTTATTTCTTGTCTGTACCTCATAGACTTCTAAAAGGATTGGCTCATATTTTTGCACACTCGGTATTTCAGGAGTCTTATTCCTATTAGGTTTTGATGTAAAAAAATATTCAAGTTTTTAAATAAGAGTTCAAACAAACCTAAATATGGGAGTGTTATTGAAAAACTTTTGTGTGATTATTATCTATAATATGAAATCCTTCTGTTTTTTCAAATTCACTGCTACTCCTCGGCCGGCCTGGAGTAGTACCGAAAACTTTTACCCCCAAAAATTTGATACTTTCCAAAATAGAAAGTTTAGTGTACGCCACTGTGCATAGTTCTCATATTGCCTCTATTATAAACGAAGCATCATGTGTCGCAAGACATCTCAATTAAACATGTACAAAGTGCCCAAATTTGGGACCAAAAGCCAGCACTGACAGCATAAATGATTTATAAAAATAAAGAGAAAATATTTGAAACTTTTGCTATGAAATATTTCACATATTTTCCTTATGAACGAATTATTTTAATTAATTTTTGGTTAAAAAATGAGATGAATATTGAATAAAAATGAATTTCTAAATTAGACATCAAATTCATTTTTATTCAATATTCATCTCATTTTTTAACCAAAAATTAATTAAAATAATTCGTTCATAAGGAAAATATGTGAAATATTTCATAGCAAAAGTCTAATTTAGATATACTGAAAAATGTGGATTCTGTAGCCGTATGTGATTGAGAAAACAGGCATTCATTACATCTGAAACAATGAGGTCTATTTACTCGAACATTTTTTCAGAACCATTTACTTACATGAAAATGAGACAGAGATTCAGTAACTGTCAAAATGATATGTAAAGCATATTCATCTGTTGAAACTACCGGTAGTGCACACTTCAGTCCATTTTTAGGCTTCAACAACAATCCCAGTTAATCAAACATTTTTCAAACTGTTCTCAAGCGCGCGGTTACGCTTTATTAGTTACTCAAATGATG
This sequence comes from Camisiidae sp., assembly GCA_034696325.1. Taxonomy (NCBI): domain Eukaryota; kingdom Metazoa; phylum Arthropoda; class Arachnida; order Sarcoptiformes; family Camisiidae; species Camisiidae sp. The sequence goes on along the minus strand of JAQFZT010002072.1, from coordinate 5,765 downwards.
AATGATTCGCAACCATTCGAGTAGACCTTAAAATATGTTGAACTCGAAGTTATGAAATATTGAACTTATTTAGGTTGAAAACATGTAATAGATGAGAACTTTGTATGATATACAGTACAGTATATGATTGTTTATGTCAGTGGTGAGCAACCCGCGGCCCGCCGCCCTTTCCAGTGCGGCCCGCGAGCTAATATCAAAAACAAAAAAAAATAAAAAAAATAAAAATATCAATATTTTCGATCGACTCCCATATTATTATATATCAATTTTATTGTTATCATTTGGCTTGCGGCCCGCACAGGGTTTGAGCTTTTTAAATTGGCCCCCGAGGGAAAAAGGTTGCTCACCACTGGTTTATGTAGAATATAGTACTGGTTAGTCTTTATAGCATCCGTAACTTTGAAATAAAAATACAATTACTTTAACATAAATTAATCAATTTTTAATTGTATCACTTTATTTGATTAAGTTTATGATATCTTTACTCATATTCAAATCTGATAACTCTCTTGTTTAAAAATTGTTCAAATCAATTGCTACTCAATAATTAAGTTATGAATCAATCTGAAAGCTCTCATTTACAAAACAGCAATAGTTTTAGTTACAAATTAAAACTTCAAATTGATTGCATATTATTTCATGACCATTGAATGGGACACGTAATACACCAATTGAATCAACAGAAGGGCTCAATTTTCCTACAACTGTCGAGAAATAGTTGAAATACTTTAAATAACATCTGCCAATGAAATTAATTTCTGATGTCTCTCTTTCTCCACCCATTACTGTATTCGGTGGCAATTTTTTACCCTTTGATGACACGAATTGCCATTTATAATCATTGTTCATAGAATGGGTCAATACTTCAAACTCTGTAAATGCCATCTCTTTTCCATTAAAGACTACATAACAAATTGTTTGATACATATGACCGACAATTAAAATATTATTATTATTATTATTTATGACAACACTTCGACAAATATAAAACTTGTTCCCAAATGAATCATTACCGCCAAAAACCATAGATATTTCACGAAACAAATGTATGGGCTCCAACTTTTTCCATCTTAACTTTGGACAACTGTTGAGAAAGTAAAAAGCTTTCCAAGCATTATATTTTGAAAAATGTTTAGTGGTTTTCATAACGATTAAGGCATTTGATTTATTTTTGAAGATCTTATAGGAATCAAATGTAATTTTTAGAGCTCAAAACTCTCTTAAAATAACTAGCGTTGAGTTCAGTCAATATAAAAGTACAGTTTATTAAAACAAATCCTTAGAATTCAAATCATGTTTGAGTTTATAAGCTTAATGTTAGATATATTTGACAACATCTTCCAATTAAAACAGTTTGAATGAAGATTTAAATGAAAGATGCATTAATTTTTATGATATAACTGACTTTTATTGTAAGATTTGTATTATAATGATTAATGTTTTTATTGTATTGTATTGAAAGGACTTGTGTTACTAGAGTTTACTTTTGTATTTTTGAATAAAAATCGTATAACTCATCGTAGTTTCCCAGTCAACGTGAAATGATTTGCGAGAAAATATCATTTAAGGGGAAATGATTTATTATCTTAAATGGTGAACCGATCATTCCTTAATACTAAAGAGTGATTTAATGCAAATCCGATTCATAAATCGTTTCGAACTATTGCAACAGTTATGTTATCGCAAAAATAATCGATTTATTGGATATACGAAAAAACTCGTTCACAATAATGCTATTCGACTCACCTTAATATCATACCTATTGAATTAAATAAAACTTATTCTATTATAAAAATAGCTAATAAAGTGCTGAACCTAAGAAAGAAAACGCAAACGTAATACTATTATTACAATTTCTTTGTTTCTGTGTTTAAAAAAATACAATAAGTTATTAGTCATCAAATATTTGACTGAAACTCTTGAAACACAAACAAAAACTTGAGCATATGTTTGAATTTCTAAGAACTGCTTCATAAACAATAAGACATAATCAAAAGTTTGAATTTGATATCAACTTTTATAGAAACAGTATTTTATAAAAATTTGAAAAATTTCCTTTTGAGATCAAGCCTACAATTTGAAATTTTTGCTGATAATTTGCTATTAATAACAGCCCGAGAAAATAGTGAGGCCAAAAAATCGTCAAGTGGGCCTTATGATGGGCTGCTATGGTCTATGGACTGCTGTGAAGGTCTATAAACTGAGTATAGATATAATGATAAGAATTTCCATTAAAATTCTGTCAGAAAAACTACTTTTGATTATGAAACCAAAATAATAGAGAAAGCATTTGTGTTGATTTTCTTGGATTTTTCTCCGAAATATTAATCAATAATCTTATACTAGTATTGTTGACATGAAACCCATAAAACATGTTTTCTATTAAAGAGAATCTTAGAAAGTTGAGAGCGTGATAATCATATTGACAATGTTTATGTATTGATAGAATTCTTATCAAGTCTATCACTGATCTCACAAAATAAGCGAAACTTATATTTTCTAAACTTCTAAAGACTGCCATTTCCTTACCTATCATTCCCATTAGAAGTCTCAACATTTTCACTGTATTTTTTCGATTCAATGACTTCACATCCGTATAATTTGTTTATCTTTTGGACATCCATTTTGCTGAGTCCAGAAGTAGAGCCTAGTTTAACACCAGTGAGTTTGGCTTCCATCTGATGATACCATTACAAGAGAAACAAGAACCAAATGAGTGTCATTTTCTGTGATTGAATTTAGCAAATGATCTTTTATATGAGACTCACGGTTGGTCTGCCATTCTTTGAAAATGCCGTCTTTTCGTATTGCATTACGCTTTGATAGTCGTAAGCAAACCCTTGATCTGTTACCTCATAAGTACTCCGCTTCTTGAATGCATACTCCATACCTTATTGACAGTTTTCAAGATTAAATTTTCATTTCAAGATCATTAAATCAAAAATCCTATTAAATATGAAGGATATGTTAAATAAATTGCAACTGAAAACCTCTTTTAATATTTTCCCTATGAATGACGATATGGTTGTCACGATCTGGTCGGTTATGTTCGTGTTCAAAACCGATGGCATGCATTAACTCATGCAGAATTGTATGCAGATATAGACAGCCTGCACCCAAAGTGACATTTTGAGAGCTCCCCTGACGACCAACTGGTGAATTGCAACCTTGTCCTTTTATAACCGATACATAATCGTTGTCTTGTGCTCTCTTTACTTCGAATCTAACACAAGTGCTTTCAAACTTTTCAATAGCGTTTTCTATTAACGTTTTATCCTCAGAGGAAAATTCTGAGGATATAACATATGGAACGCTTCCTTTTGGCCATTTCTTATTTTCATCTTTAGGGTCATGATGTGTAGGGGACTGAATAAAAACATTTTTTCATTACTATCCACACCATATCAATATTTAGTCTTAAAACTCATATCAAAAGCTTAAGGTATAGCTCGGAATAGTTTTATAGAATCTGCATGAATCTTTCACTTGAATAAATTTATTACATTTTTTATTTGTTCAATGGTGTAAAAGGCCTAATGTTTATCAATTAATTCAAGAAACAGCTAATGTATAAAGTAAAATACCGTTCAGATCAAAGTTTACACTTTTTGTACAGCTTAAAGCTATTAAAAGAGTGAAAATACTAATAATTTGAACTTCACTTGGGGTCAATTCAATAAAATTTATTTAAAAATTGATAAGAATGTATAAATTATAACTCAAAACAAACTAGCATAACATGCCTTTTTCTTGCTTAAGCTCTCAATAAAATTCAATCTTCCATCGCCTCCATTCAAATTTTGTGTCCCATAGCCTATGATAATATATTATTTAAATTAGAATTAATTCAGTCCTTCAAATTGATTTGGATTTTTGAATTAGATTAAAAATTTGCGAAATTCTAAAAATAAAAATTAAATGAGGTGTAGACTAGCATTTTATAGCGCTAAATCATTTTCGGCTATTGAATAACATTATAAAACTTTTGGTAAGTTTCTAAAAATACAGCTTTTCAAATGAAAATCTTGTTCACCAATTTCTATTTGATGACAAAGTTATTTTAACAGGATTAAGGAAGAGTCTTATCATTTTTGATTTTAAAATTTCTTGAGCCTTAAAATATTCCATAACTCAGAAAGGAATTTAAAGTAGACTTACATTGATTTCTTATGTAAAGAATGACCAGAACATGAAAAATTGTGCTTAAATACATTAAAATTATGATTCTGTATCTCTAATATCCCTAAACAATATTGAGATTTTGATACGATTGAACTGAAAGTTGTAAACTTGATCTCTGATTGTTAATGAAAATTTGATACCCAATGTCACAGAACAACCATTACTTGGTTTAATGCAAAAGTAAGCAGAATTGATTCACAAAATGCTTGTACAAGTATTATATTTTACTAGAATTAACTTAAATACTGATAATATATTCTATGCACGGAAAACATACAAAAGCATGAAAATGAATAATTATTTTTATCACTCAAATACTTGAAATTCAAATCTAGTTTTCATCACATTAATCAGATTATAAATGGATTTTCTAAATATTCTGCATTTGATCCTATCTTGCGATTAAACAATAGGTTCTTTATCTTAATAAAAAAATCATTTGAGAATCTTTAGAGATTTGCTGATGATTTCGAAGAACAGATTTGGAGCTGCAATAAATTGAAGTTAAATATTTGAAAACAATGTTGAAGAATATGAGTACTGAATAGTATAGCATTAGTGATGGCATCTAATGTCTCCTCATGTCCTCTTTGAATAGATTGCTTTCTATAGATAATATAAAGCATATATAGCTGTAATGTGTGCAACACTTTAAGCTTTGTTTAACTTCTTGAGCTGAGTCTTTTATTCCTAAGTTTATTCTTGATTTTAATATTGCTCACAAAAGTAAAACATTTATTCTCTCAAAAATCAAATCATTTGATAGACTGAAAGCATGAACAGTTCACAAGATCGATATCATGAATCATTTTTGCGCAACTGTTTAAATTAAGGGTTGAGTTAAATTAAAAGCTTTTGGAGGTATGTTTTAATCACAATTCTCACCAATTAATTGAATATTTGAATTTACTCTGTTTCTCACTAAGACTAAAGATAATACACTTATTTTATGATTAACTTATCAGTAAGTGGTTAACTAACTTTAAATGAAATTCAGTATTATTAGTAGAGAGAAAAGACTCTCCCGTAGTGAACAAAATTACTCAAAAACAGTGCTGCTGTTGGTCTATACTTTCATCTCAATTCTTGAGCAATTGTGAAAATACTAAGAAATACATTATGTTATTTTCAAACTACAGGAACCACCTTAAAAAAGATCTGATCCTACTAAGGATAAGTGAGATTTTCACAAATTTTTTCTATTCTTAATTATAATAATAAGATTTATCGTCAATTTACTGTCCTATTATCATAGGTTTAATTTAAGAGGAACACAGTATTCATTTTAATATCTTTAATCAAAATTAATTTATTCTTTTTTCTTCTTAGTTAAAAAAGTAAATTATTTAAATTATTTTAGTTTTTATGATATCCCACTTTAATTTCTGACTTTTTGACAATAATCTTAGTTTTAAAATATATGAATATTTTTTTGAAGGTTATCAGTATAAAAAGCATTGAAGACTACTTTTAAATTGAAAGGAATCCCAATTATTAAAAGTTGAATGCAGGTGTTCGAGTCTCAGATAAACTTAAAAATATTTTAATCTGTATGTGAGTGCAGGTGTCTAAGTGTGAGATAG
>JAQFZT010002071.1:0-12646 GCA_034696325.1 Camisiidae sp. | reverse complement strand
TAAAATTGTGATAAAGTTTCTAAAAGTAATTTAAATAATCTATTAGTTTTAAATAATGGTGTTATGCCTACAAAATAGCTAAAGGACTGCAAATCAGACTAAATGTAATTGTCATTAGAGGTGTACATCGGGCCACTGCGGGTTCAGGCCGAGGGTCAGGAATATCGGGCGGTTTCGGGTTGGAGGATTAGGCCCAAAAAAGCCTGAACTTTGGAAAAGACCAAAGAAATCTTAAAAATGATAATTAACTGAAACGTAAAAACTTAACATTAAACTTTATTTTTTTGTTGATGTGCATCAGATCATATTTTGAACTACACAAAAACTATCATAAGATATAATACTGTACACTCGATTTTTTTTAACTATCTCCGATCTAAAGATATATACTTTCGTGCATTACTAGTTTTATAATAAGCTGTCTATGAAACTTACTATGCAAGAAAGTATATATTTCATAAAATATCGGAGAAAGTTCAAATAGGGAGCTGTATAGTTGAATGAGCTTTTGTGAAATAACATTTCAACTTTCTCAATACTTAATCCATGCTTTCTATAAAATCAATTCAATTATGGTGAGAATATTATTCTGAATTTAATCATCCACTTAATGGCGAAAATTTAGAACTGGATCTAATGAAGTTTTGTCACGCTTTTCTGTTTCTGTTCCAGCAAATAATTTATCGAGTGAAAGGGATTTTCTTATGCCGATCTAACATTAACATAGATTAAGGAAATCTTCTAGGAAAGTTCTACGTTATCTATTTAAAATTTATAATACCAAAGTTTGGTTTAATGTTTTCTATGCTTATACAAGAGGTGAATATATTAAGTTGGATAGCAACTGGAGTAAGTGATGCGGGAGGGATGTATCTTAGCGACAACCTATTAACAGCCTATGAAAACAACGCACGTGTAATAAAGCATGCTATACATAAATATATGTACTATAAATTTAATATAAAAAACAACCCAAAAGCTTGACGACCGTCTATACATCAGTTGTTTACCGCTGCTGTCCAACTTAATATCTTCACTTCATGTACATGTATAAATTGAAAGTCTTGGATAAAAGTTTTAGTCATTGAAAAGTTTCTGGCGGTTCACATTTTTTACCTTTCGGGTTAGGGCTAGAAAAAGTAGGGCCGGTCGGACCGGAGGTTTTGGCTACTTTGAACAGGTCTAATTGTGAAATCATAGCTACAAATATAGGGTTTAACCTGTAAAGAGTACGTTTTGTGTAATAATTAATGAGTAGAGGTACAAATTTCATTATTAAAATGACAATATCAATGCACTCTCATTGCAATGCTTGAAATATTTTAGTTGAAACGTAAATCTCATTTAATGAACTGCTCATACAAGGCGTATCCAATTTATTCTTGAGTATTAAATATGCACCAAATATTATACCCTTAATAGTGAATGAAAGTTTGTTGGAGCGAAACATTTTATGCTAACCTTATAATACTTTTTTGTTTTAAAAACAAACAAAATTGATGATAAATTTGTAGTGGGAAACAGAAGCCTTAAACTAAATTAGTGAATACATCGTAGAACATAAAGAGTTTTGAGAGCTGAAACAGTTGTAATATCACATTTGTTATTAAACCAGTGAAGCATTAATTTGTTTGATTCCCCTTTTATTGTTAGATTGAACTGCTGGCTGTTGGGCACCAATTGTAGAGAAGGCATAAAATCTATTCATAAGGCATGCATGTATTTGGATTGTTTGGCTGCTAAGCAATGTGACTGTGACTGCCTTACAGTACATCAAACTTACAACACAACAGATCAGAACACAGACACAGATGCGAAAAGAGAATAAGGCGTTCAAATCGATAAAAGTATACTGTATGGAACTGATGCTCCCCTACTTGAGGACCATTCGTCCATCCGGTTGTTACTTACAGGGGTACACGAGCACAGGTGCTGTGGGCCCCGATTATACAGCCGGCTTGTCATCTGGATCTATTTACTATGTCTTGTGAATGTTGTGAATGATGTGTATGGTTTCGCCCAATATTAAGGTAGAAGTTTTATTGGTTGTGTAGACGAGTCGATAGGATTGCTGCCAGTCTGCAGCACAACTATCACACTACTCAACCGAACTGAGGCATACACAGAACGGTCTACTCTTACAATTCAACGCGTGTGTGTGTGTTGTGAGTCTCTTGTCATTAAAATGTGAAGCGACTCCACTAATTTCAATCTTTTTTCTGGAATCATATTTTTGTAATACTATTTCAATCATTGATCATATTAATGAGTTTAGTGATGAACCCAACGCTCAAATAATGAGTAAAGTTAGTTATAGTAATTCGAGTGGTACGAGTCGCTCATCGATTCGAAGCTCAAACTCATCTAAAATTTATGTTTCTCATCATCAACAACAACATCCAACGCATCCACCACTAAGAGATTCTAAACAAATGTTCTTAAATCGTGAACTTCCACCTATACCTACATCCAAAAGACATCAACCACTACCTCCTCCACCGCCTCCACCGGTATCTAAAGGCCCTCAAATATGGACAATTCCGTCCTTCAATTCCTTCGGTGCCTTCGCCAACACAAACACAAGTGATGCTAATTATTATTCTGTGAGTAATTATGGGACTTATCGACAAAAATCATATACATCTGAGGATATTTACGATCCCAATCATGGAGCTTATGCTACTTCTACTATTTCAACCACAGGGGTATGCATTCAATGAACTATTATGTATTGAATAACAGTAAAACTCAATTTTTTATATAGAATATGTATAGATAGCTATTACAGGTATTCAACCTAAATATAATATAGAATCAAATTATAGACAAATTGATTATCAGATCTATAGTTGCATGAAAATATTGTGTAGAATTGCTTCTAAAATAGGTTTCCGGTAATATGATAAATATTAATGTGATGAATATGAAAGAGGAAAATATTGATGCCATTTTAATTTGTCTTTTCTGCTCTCAAGCATTATTGCTATTGTACTGTTAGTATTATTCTGACTAAACAAGTGATGCATGATATTCAACGACGGAAGTGTCCGTATTAACTAGAAAACAACAAACCGGACATAATGTAGTACTGAATATATCAATTTTGTGTATCTGTACCACACCTGCTGACAAAAGGTATACAGAGATAGAAAGAGAAAAGGATCAGACATTAATATGTTTGAATGGGTTCTCGAAAGTTTTGTTGGTCTTCAAAAATGGTTCTGTCGTTTTCTGCTCAGAGTTTTCATATTGTGAGAGACGTTTGCAATATTTATCAGGAACAGAACAGACTTTTTGAAATAGTGGTACATTTTGTGCATTCATTTTCTTGAGCCCGAAGGCCAGCTGTCATTTTTGAACTTAAAAGGCAAGAGCTCGTAGCCGCACATTTTGCACGTACTCTTATAACCTGAAGTCTTACAATACATGCTTTACTAGCACGTACTGCTCAGAGGCTTTCCTCCACAGAAATGTGCACAAAAAATATCCTCCCCTTTAACTATGAACTCGAAAGTTAAGCACCACAATAGGAGGGGGACAGAGCTTTACAGCCTTCACTTTAACTGTAATAATAGATACTTTCTATTCATTGTCCTCACACACACGCGACTGTACCGACTTTGAGCCATATCGCACGAAATACATGAGATGAATATAAAGTAAGAGCTTATAAGTGAGTTGCCATCACTTCTGTGCAACATTTTGCCAAAACTGAAATCATATATCGATATGCCATATAGTTTGATATGGTATTATACATAAAAGTCTAACTCATAACTTTATTATAAATTCTCTTTCAGCTGCTTTTTTCAATTGAAGATTTTATCAAACCTTATATAAAAATTTAAAAGCAGTGACTGCATCCTCCGGATGTAATGGGCTTTAAAGTTACATTAGGACTCACACAGCACAGGATAGACAGAGCAGCACATAATACATGCCAAACATACCAAATGCTTGCAATACATACCAAACGTTATTAAACGAATGCATTCCTATAAATTTTTTTGTTCTGCTTAAAAATTTATTTGTAGGGGTTATTAGTAAGTTGAATGAAATATGGGAAAAGCATTCCGACATCATTAGTCAAAAGCATACAATTTTTTCTCATTTCCAAAAAGTTCATTATTATGTACTGTTTATACAGTACAGCTTTAGTTTGTTCAGGAAAACACTTCTTTAAGGCAATGATCCGTAAAAATTTGAAATATAAGCCGATATTCATCACTTCCACTTTCAACGAATCCCAGTTTACTATAAATAAATTATATAATGGCTTTCGTTATGGTTTTGATTAATTTTTAAAAGCTTCTTATTTTATACACTAAATTCTAATTAATAATTTTGCTTGTATTCAATTACTTATATATTTGCATAAAGTATTCACTGATTATATTCAGTGTTTTTTGGAAAGGATTTTAATCAGAGTCTCTTGAAATGCAATGATGAAGAATCGTATTGTTGAATATCTATAGCAACCTATTTTCTATTTCAAGTAAATCTCATGTAATGCAGAATTGCCACAAGAAGTGATTCAATGTAAACTCGCTGTACAAAAAGCTATTTTCTATCGTATAACTTATATTCTTGATTGCCTCAAACAGACTATTGTATTGGCAAAACATAAATGATTTCATGAGGGATTTGCTTGCGATTCCCTCGACACGATTGTGATGTTTAGTTGTCTGTATTTGCATCTCTAATGTCATCTCTATTTTCAAATATTGCACAATTGGGCTAAAGTTTGGAGATTTCTTCCGACAAACAGAACACAATTGTTTTTCTTTTGCATTATGTAAAATTATTTCAAGTATGTTCATCATTGTAATTCTTATCAAACTTCTTATTAATAGCATAAGAGGCTTTTTTTGTTAATCTTTCAAACATTTTCAAGTGTTAAAAAGTGAGCTCATATAAGTTTTTTCTATTTTTTGTTTGTTTTTAGTCTTCAATACTCTTTCGGCGATTCGCTTGAGTTCCATATTCTCAGTGAATTCGCTCTCTGCATGAGTTTCTTTCAAAGTGATATCGGAAAAATGTATGAAAGAGTTATGCTTTGACTCAAGTGCTTCAGGCATTTTTACGGATGTTTAAATCTAAGCTTATATCGATTTGTGTTTAGCTATGTATACTTTGTAAGTATTTACAAAAACTGAACAAACGAAACCTTTGTAAAAAATAATGCAAAAACTTGAACACGCGTTTCGTCTATCAGAGGACATAAAAAATATAAAACACACGACACAAAAAAAGCTTTAGCTCTCGTGAGTTCAACTAACTATAGACATATCTGACGGCTGATCATCAGTGGATAAAGAGAGTAGAGGAAAGTGAACATAAAGTTAGTCTTTTTGGCTCAATCTATGCTTAAGCTTTTTCAATAGTGTGGACATGAATGCTTGGATATAATCTTTACAGTGGATAAGAAAATAAGAGAAAATAAGTGAATGGCTCTTTTTCTTCTTGATGTTCTTGTTTCTGCATCACTCGTTTTCCAAAGAAACTCCAAATATATATGCGATGGTCTTAAATGTTTTAAATTTTGTGTTAAGCTAAATGCAATCGAAAATAGCTTGCTTTGAGAGCCAACAAAAAAGGACTTTTCTATTACTAGTATTCTTTGCACATTCAATTTTCAAAGACACCATTTAACGGTTCATTTATCAAATCTCTATTTATTTGACTTAAGTTATCATTTATATAAAACTATACCAGTAATGATCAATTTATGCAATCTTATTGTTGATCATAAACAATTAAACATCAAAATATTTGTAATTTCGTTCAAAAGTCATGTAATACTAAATGACGTGTTTCAGTACAAATCTCAATAATTTAATTAATTTGATTTATTTAAGTGGAATTGTTTTTCATAAAACTTAGCCTCATATATAAATAAAGTTAAAGTAGACTGTATTCCTTCATACGATATTGTACTTGAATAGAAATATTGTTTTCCTTTGAGCTATACTTCTCTGAATGGAGAGAGTCTTGTTAGAAAGTAAAGCTCCTTTCGATTATTAAACTAACTTTCGCTTTATATCGTTAGCGATATATTGTGTTTTTGTAACTCATTCGTGTAGTGCTATGTAAAGCAAAACAGCAAATTAAAAGTGGCAAAAGTAGCACAAGAGCTAAAGCTTAAGCTAACTTTGATCTATTAGTATTATTATATAGTGTATAATATCAATTTTTATAGTTAGAAAACCCTGCTTTTTACTCGGATGCCGATCTGACGAACATAATAAGAAAAGCGGTTTATATGTCCTCCGCGGAAGGAAATAAGAGTCTCAATCATCATCATCACCAACCATTGCCAGGATTACCTCCATTCACAGTCAATCAAAATCAACAACGACTGAGGAGCGAAATTATTGCATCTGCAGCCACATTACCATCAATACATTCTGCGAAAAAAAGACCTTTACGTCGCTTTTGGGAGATGCGCAGGCATGACACCGATCATGACACTCAAACTAAAAACCGAAGAACTATTTTTTGTTTAGCTATTCTTGTTATATGCCTAGCAATTGCTGTTATTGGAGTCTCAGCGATCACATATTGGACTGGTGTGTATAACCAACTCATACATTTTATAAAAGCTGTCAAATTCTAATAACGCACTAAAAGTTATGAAATTTTCTGCAAAGCATTGCACAAAAAATAAAAGTTTAGTTTTGCTAAAAAAGTAAAGCATAAAAACCTAAACTGATGCAAAAGTCAAACTCAACCATAACCACAGGGAATACATTCTTTATGCTGGATTTGCTTCCAAAAGACACTTTCTTGCAAACATCAATGTTTGGATAAAATATAAGTCTCTGTGTGTCTCTATAATAACTTGCTGTAAAACGAAACTTTCCTTATATTCCATATACTTATTTTGAAGTTTCTTTTTTAACATTATAAGTAAATAAAAGGTATAAAGTGTTAGTTAGGCTTAAAGTTGAAATAAGTGTTTTGGTGCTAATAGTTAATTCATCTTAAATAAGTTATGCACAGCATTAAGTTATTCTAAAAGGTTGCGTGCAATACATTATTAGTGAGGCCAATGCACTGCTACTGGTATGAACTTACTGTTAGAATCATAAAGTTCACATTAAGCAATTTCTACTTATATGTAACTTTTTCTCTGTCATATTGATCAAGCTATGTATTTAGCCTATAGTTCTCATAGTGCACTGTCATTTATTATGTTTCCTTCAGACCTGAACACTTTATCTTCATGTGACTTTTTTAGAGCTTTTCTAAGCTAGATTTATGTTCAATTGTTCATTATATTTCAATCAGACTTATTATTTTTATTGTTCAAGTTTTTCAACTTGTTATTATTTGATTCAATTAAATGAACAAGTTTACACTTCATTAATTATTCTTGAATAACATTCATTGGTTTGTAACTTTATGTCTAAATTTGATTTCGAATTAGATGTGATTTCTCTCGTTTGTATAATGTAGAGTTTGCTATTGTTATTGAAAAGAGAAGTCAGGGTTATAAATGAAGCTGAAATATAGAGCATTGAAGGGGACCTGAAATAATTGGATTCAAACGAGTAGACTTTTTGCATAGATCTAGTTAGAAATCAATTGTAGCTACTATTGTAGGGAAATGGGAACAGTTATATATTTTGTAGCTGAAGCATAATGTTTGAGTATAATGGAAAACATGCGACATATTGGTTGTTAACTTAATATGATAGTAGTAGATGGATATACAATATTATATATGATACACTATTTGGGGCTCTACTAAACAATAATAAAGTGTGATGTTCTCCCAAAAAGAACAATACTTTTGCATTAGGTCTTTCCTCTATCTAATGGACATTACGTATTATCCAAAATCCCTCGAAGGAAATTTCAGCCCAATGTAGACATACATATAAATTACATTTTCTATTTCAAATTCGACCCATTCGTTCAAATTTATTCTTTAATATTCTTTTATTCAATTTTTTTATACAGTGAGTAAAAACTTGAATATTGGTTGGGATGAGTCTGGCTCTGAGGATAATAAGTTTTCTAATTCTGATTCTTTTGAACTAGAAAAAGGTAAGAAAATAAATAATACAAATATCTCTTTCAAAAACCAATCTATAGAAAAGCTATTCTAAATGAATAATAGGTATACTTAAGTTATATAAAAATTTTATGCACACAACACACTATTGCACTGTTATGTTAAACGAATAAAGTAAAGCTGTTTTGTGTAAATAAAAAGTGTCGACAAAGTTTTGTATGAAAACACAAAATAGAAATAAAATGATTGAATACAAGTTTTTCTATTGAATAAAATGCTAATTTGATAATTTGTTATTTTGGTTGCTAAGGGAGCAAAATTGTATTGGGAGAGTTTACAATTACCAACCGTGTCTTCAGCGATGCTCTAACGAATTGGTCAAAAGAAGAGTTTGAAATTCTTGCATCAGAAGTTATAAAATCGGTATGAAATCAAAATGCATACATATCTGTTATATCATTTTTCCATAATTATGTAAATGAGCGGAGAATTCCACTATTCAAGAGCTGTTTCTCTCCTACTCTTCATTCAATGCATGCAATACTATCATAATTGCAAACTAGCACTAACTTTATAACCTTTTGTATACAATTGCAGCCAAGAATACTTTCTGAATGTCAACATTTTTCATGTTCAGTAGAATTAATTGATTTTTCCATATTCTATAATTTTATATTAAATTTTAACATAATTTTGTTGTGCGAAATGAGGACGAAGTAAATAATGAAATGCAGAAATGGCTCTCTTTTTCTCTGACTAAAGCTTCCTTGAAATAGATTAATTATTGATTAGTGCCACGAATAGTATTATTTATTTATTTGATTAAATTGTTTTACAGATGGATGAAATCTTTCTGGAAAGCCCACTCGCAAGAATTTATAACGTAACACAAATATCAGGGTTTAGGTGAGAGCACATTCTTTAACCCTTGAATTTTGATTTGTAAAACGCTTATAATAGAGATAAATTTGAATGGCTTTCAATGATTTTTATTGCCATTTAGTGAAAGTGATACAGGAAGAGTAATAGCCAAGTGCAGGATCATTTTGAACATTGTTCTTCTAACTGCTGCACAAGAAGTTGGATTAACATTTATCCATGCGTTAGAAGGAGGACACGGACGACTTCCAGCTGGAAACTTGAGAGTTGATATAAGAACAATCCAATTTACAGGTTAGATATAATCTCATACAATGCTATAATAATGAAATCTGATGAGAATTTATTTTATCCACTTATTATTATGTTATCATTTAAGGATTTGATTTATGAGCATTGATTTAATAGCATTAAACTTAATTGTAGAGAAGTTACCTTCTCTTCATTCACATTACAGTGAAATATTGAGATGTTTCTGCTCAAAAAACGGCATAATCTGAAATTTGATATTAAAATACTTATTCATAAAGGAACAAACCTTATGTTCCGATAACAAGCATCAAATAGATTATTTTGATAAAACCCACATTTCTATAAGTTATGTGCTCTAAAAAAACTAATCTTTCAAAACATTCAAACTCATTTTGAAAGATTTTGCATACTTTTAAAATAATAAGTTAAAGCAGTCTCTGGTTAAATGCATGTATTTTTTGAAATAGAAATCCGAGCCTTCATTATCACTGAATACATTTGATATGATATGTTTGTTCACTTTAATTCAATTCGATTTCTTCTATTCCCCAAACTTTATTGATCGAAAAACATATTCTTTGAAATATGTTTTATGCATGGATTTATTGAAAAAGTTTTCTAGGATTCTGTGATCAGAGCACAACCATTTCTTGCATGTTAAGTAATGTCTGGTTTCACATAACTCTCTACTTAGGTGTTAAACATCGGATTGAAAAATGGTTTTATTATAATTTTGTGAATATGAATGTGAAAAAGAGGCAAATTTTGAATTGCATAATGGTTTTGAGCTATCAGACAATATTTCCTTATCACAAACAAGTCTCATCACTATCACTATTATACAGTAATTTTTGCTCCAACTTGAGTGATGAGTCTGCGAACAAAGTGCTATATCGGTGATGAGAGCACAGCTGCCATACCCTTCGATCACATCACTAATAATATATATATATTTGGCACGTCATACTAAAGACACATTTGCTAATGGCTTCATATTAAATACAGAGTTGGAGTACATAAAGCATACTAGAGATAATGATATGGCTAATGATTTCTCGAACTTAACTAAAAATGCATTGCCTTTGAATTGTCATTGCCTTGTGAATTTCCTTCACATTATCATCCATTGTTTGACTTTTCTAATGATGTTTCACTATTAAACGTATTGCATGCAAAAGATAATGTTTTTGAGTTTAAGCTGACAAACAAAACCATAACTGATTATTTGACAAAATTTAAACGAATCCTCACGTTCATTATTTATAGCCTTATCGGGAACGAGACCGCCAATCATTCTGCCAAATCCCGGAACAAGTAAAGATGATTCGCCGCTAGTGTTTAAAGAAAACGGTAAGCATTTGTGCACAACATTTGTGATTAAGCACTGCTAACAAGCACAAAAACTTCAAGGATTACTCTTTTCAACTTTATATACTCTGAAACTAAAGTAGATTATACTATACAAGAACGCCAATAGTAGTCATACAACTGATAAAATATATCGTCTTCTATTCTAGTGCTTCTGATCTTTTTCTGGATCAATTTCTCTAATTAATTATTTTTTTTTGTATTCTCTGTTTAATTAATGATTTGAAGACAAAACTACACTAAGAGTTTTATGGTCTAATTGGAGTGAATGGTCTCCTTGTCGTGGTGTCAATACAAAGTGTGATCCCGGAAGAATTCATAGTCGTATTCGAAAATGTATTGCTGAAAATGGAGATGTGGTTAATAGTGATATTTGTAGAA
Organism: Camisiidae sp.; assembly: GCA_034696325.1. Classification (NCBI taxonomy): domain Eukaryota; kingdom Metazoa; phylum Arthropoda; class Arachnida; order Sarcoptiformes; family Camisiidae; species Camisiidae sp. The sequence continues at coordinate 1,746 of JAQFZT010002071.1, read as the reverse complement.
TAAATAACGGGGAACAACAGGAATTAGAAATCAGAGATTGCAGATGTGATGAAGAATCTGCTCATAAAGTGCATTCTCAAAATGATAATAATAATAAATATAATGTTAATATCACAACCATAACAGATGAGGTCTCACATTCTTCTTCACATATTGAACAGCGTAAGTACTCTTCAACTATAAGTAGAAATAAAGCCAATAAATTGCTGGCCATATAAACGTTACATTGAATGGACGAATTGTGATAAAGATATAAAGTGGCCTTTACTTGCCCTAAATCTAAGCAACTTTTCATTTAGTGTTTATTGTGGCGAATGTTAAGCCAATGTAACTTTAATTCAGTCGTTGTTCATTTTAGGCGACAGAGCATGCAATGATTGCAACCAAAATGAGATCTGTTTACTTCAAGCCAAAGCTGCCGTTCCCTTCTGTGCACAAATTAAAGACTCCAGAGACCCGAGGTATCTATCATTTATTTATAGTATTTTTTATTCCAATCTATTCAAACGGTTATAATTCTCAGGGGATGTGGAGGATGGTGTGCAGGACATAAAGAATTGTGTCGTTATGTTGGAGCTCAAACTTACCAATGCGTTGATGACTCAGGTATGGAAACAAATTTATTGATCATAAGACATCATAAGTTTAAATTACTGTTTAATACATACAGTTGTAAATTTATTAATGCATGAATAGCTCTGCATTGAGTGTAACTCTCTTTACTATACAGTGCTTCTGTTTACTCAACTCATATTTGAATGTTCTCATATGTGATATAACTTTATTGCCATACAGTGTGTTTGAGATAGCATTTCCTTAATTTGTTCAATTGGTTTATTTAGAGTGTTTGGAAGGCGAGTGGCAGTGCGCGAATGGTCTCTGCATTCCAGAATCGCGAAGATGCGAGTGAGTCGAGTATTTTTATGCTTTAATATGAGTTATCAACTAATCTCACAAGTTATGTCATCTTCTCTTAGCGGGCACTTTAATTGCTTTGACATGAGTGACGAAATGCACTGCGAGTGCAAACACGATGAGTTTCACTGCGGCAATAAAACATCATGTCTGCCACTCTCACAAAGATGTGATGGTAACATCAAATATATTATTATCCAACAAAATTATAATATCAAACACATCACTATATTTTTCATCTATTTTTCAAGGTATTATTCATTGCTGGGATGGAGAAGACGAGCAAAACTGCACTAAATGTACGTCAACTTTATTTTAATAATCTTTTATCTTATACTGTACTTCAAAATTTTTGATTTCCAACATTTTGGTAAATAGTTCCGGGAATTCAGTGGTTATTCTCGGAATAAGTTATTACTACCAGTCAGATAAAATGCTTGAAAAGCAGAAATAGTAATAATAAATCCTTTATAGATGCATAAAACTAAAAGCAAAAGAACAGTGGCTGATAAGCAAACTGACAATCAATAACTTCGAGGCAGTAAATGTTGGTCTTTGCTTATGGCTAACAATACATATCACACATTTATTGTTTTTTTTCCTTTTCTGGTAGTGTGTTCTGAAAACCAATTCACATGCAATACAGGCGGTCAATGCATTCCTCTTGAATTTTTCTGTGATGGTCAACATAAACATTGCGATGACGGGTCTGACGAACCAGGTATGAGATTTCATATGTCTTCTTATGAGTTGATATGAGTTGATAACATGCCTTATAATTAGGGGTTTGAGTGTTCGGTTAGTTCTCAACATTGAGTTTGAATATTATTT
>JAQFZT010002070.1:0-12654 GCA_034696325.1 Camisiidae sp. | reverse complement strand
ATGAATGATAAATCATTTCTATCGATAGTTTTAGCTCTAATAATGAGTAATTTTTGCATTAAAAAAGTGTTGATAACAAAAGAGCTGCCTTACACTTCTGTATATATTTTATTTTAAACAAATTTGGGCTTTTCTTTTGGTCATAACCGTATTATACAGACTATAAAGTTCTGGTTTGAGTTCTGGGATAAACTTCATAGTTTGGTTCGTGTTTTCTACCCAGAACTCAGAACTAACATGTGTCAAAATTTTCACATAAGTATTTTATTTTTCAAATTAAAGCTATAATCCTGACCTAATCTAACCTCATTTTCTTATACAATTATAAAGTCATATATCAGTGCTGTCGTGTTATAAAGTGACCGTTGATAGCAATTCTCCGCTTTTTCATGTATAACTTCAAGACCTCAAATCAGAGTCTGAAAATTTTTTCCGGTAAAACAAACAACTCATCGGAAATTCCAGAATCGATTCAAATTTTCATACAAAAACACACTAAAAATATTTGATTTTTTCACAGAATTCTTTCACTTATTTGTTTGAGTAGTTATTGTCTCAATTTTTTATTATTACCACCTTTTGGGTACTTTTTTCGACATAAGAATTGGTCAGACCATACTCTTACCCGAAACTGCGGTAAATTTTTTGTAATTGATGAGAAACTTTTTTCATATAATATTTTTGTGCACAAGTTATTTGGTTTTTATTTGATTCTCTTTTTGTGGAAAATGTTTCAAATTCTTTATGAAATTCCCTCGAAATTTATGCAGAAAAAGAATAAAAAGAATACAAATAAATATTTGTAAATTTGAAGAGATTATTTATCGATGAAAAACTGGTACTTTTCAATTACTTATTATTTTAAGTAATTTAGTTGTATTACAACTATTGTATACATATATCAGAAAAATAATTTATTTGCCATTTATTGAAATAGTTATTTGGTTGGTTTGGGTTTGGGTTCGATCAAAATTTTCATGTTTGGTTCGGTTTGGGTCTTAATTGAAGTGCTTTAGTACGCAAAACATTTATTTAAAGATTAAAATATGATTAAAAACTATTATTGAAAAAGTTTTTATGTTTTCAGTCTAAAAAGAGATGTTTTTTAGAGTCTAACGATTAAAAATAGAAAAATTATGTTACGTATGAGTGGCTTTTGCTGAAATAATTTAATTCACGATAGCTTTACGCAACAGTTGCTTATGACAGCAATTCAGACAAGTGAGCTCTGATACCTTTGACATCAATGCCTACCTGAGTGAATGTGTTTGCATTGTATAAAACAATTTTTTTTAAGTAAATACATTATATAGAGCTTCTTATTATATTAAATGGTGAATTTTCTGTGTTCTCTTCCGTATTGAGACATCTGATAAACATAGATCAATAATAAATACAATGTAACATTTCATGCATATTAAATGAAGCTTCACTACAGTTTATACTGTGAATAATGCTTGTATAGTTAAGTTTATCAATCATGGATTACTTAATTTGTGCCAAATATTTCCTAAAATAAGTATAAAATAGAAATCCAACTTTTCTATGGAATTCATCGCTTATGAAAATATGGATTGTCTCTGAAAATAACTCAATAAAGTTATAACTTTATTGTTATCTTAAAGTTGTCTCTGCTATCTTTATTGCTATCATTAATAATAATATTAATGTGAGGCTATTTCTGTTGAAAAGAAGATAAACTATTAATGAATTAATAAATGCGAAAATAGAAACAACTTTTGAGATGTGTTGAAGAACTTGAAGAGTATCTCATGAATTGCATTAATATTCTTGAATAACAAAGGCCTAAATGTTGATAAAGAAGGCAACTTTTGATGGAAAGGAAATGAGCAGTTCTTATCAATTTCTGAATGATGAATTTTACCATAAATAAACATGGAGTCTAATTGGCAAAAAACCTTAGCTTATAGTAAACCAAGTTATCAATCATTTAGAGTCTAGAACTAAAGTCATAACAATTTTGTTGGATTTCAAACTCTTAAATCAATTTTATTCAGAGTCTAAACTATTTTCAATCAATGATTACAATCTAAGTAATAAGTTTTAATGCTTTGTTATCATTGTATTTTCATTAGATTTTAATGCATTAATCATTGTTTAGACGATGAAATTAATCGATGAAAAAATCATACGATTTAATGTTGAATATTTCAATAAATATTCAATATTAAGTTAACTGAAGTATCTCAGAGTCATAAATACTTCTAATCAGAGCCTCACTTAATAGTTTAAAAGCGTTTATAGTATTTGTTTTCTTTTTCTATAAATTGTGAAGAAAACAAATACTATAAACTCTTTGAACTATTCAATGAAATCTCAAGTTTAATCAAACTTTTCTTTAATCATAACTTAATCATAAAAGCTTTCAATTGAATAGAGAAATGAGTTCAGCATCTGATTAGAAGTATTTTTCTAACTCTTTGATATTTCAGTTAACTTACAATCAGTATTGAAAGCATTCAATTTTTAATTAAATCACATAAAAGTAAATTTTTTGCGGTACAGAAACAAAGTTAATGTAGAAGAACTCAAGATTTTACTTTATAATATTTGTAACAAACTTTTCCATAAAATTAAATTATTTTCAAAGCTTTTCATTGTTTCATTAAGACTTGTGAGAGAACATTTTAATATAAAATTTTTTTTTTCACAACTTGTTTTTGATCACTAACAGTGATCTGAAGTAGACATATGTTTCGGCATCAATTGTTGCCTTCATCAGCACGAATGAGTCGAGAAATTAAATCGACTCTTTTTTGTGCATCTGCTTCTTAGCGGATTTCTTGACTCATTCGTGCTGATGAAGGAAGCAGTTGATGCCCAAACATATGTCTACTTCAGATCACTGTTAGTGATCAAAAACAAGTTGTGAAAAAGTAAGAAATAATTTTTATATTAAACTTTTCATTGTATTTGCTTTCGAAAGTGAGAGGAGATGTTTCTTAAGCTCTTTGCCTAAGTATAAAATTACTAAAAATCGAATTATTCATTAATCAAAGTCATGGTTTAACAGAAAATTTTATTTGGAAATAAACTCAATGGTAATAAAAGATTAATAATAAAATTTTAGTGACTAAGTATTTACTTTTTGATAACTATATATCATAATTCGGGGGTTTAAAACAGCTAAATTCGGTCGGGATTCGGGAATTAAAAACTGGCATTTTCGGTAGTTATTTTTGAGAGGATAAAAATTATTTGCCATTGAAAAAGAGTGATTTTGAATTATAATTAGGATTCATTAGTAAATAAAATCGTTGAATCTTAACATAATAAACTTTTTAATGTTTTCTTCCAGTAAATTATCTTTTATGAGTTAAAATAGATTTAAAAGTTGAGATCTCTCGACATTAACTCAAACCAGAGGTGCATTAGCTGTTTTGAGACCAAAATCAATATCATTTTTAACTCAAGTCAATTTAAGCAAATCTTATTCTTAGTTAAACAATAATTCCGTTTTTCGAGTGCGTAATCTTGAAAGTTTGCAGAAAAATCAGTATAAACTAGTTTTTGTATAATAATTGTTAGAAATCGTGGCTTAAACAATAGAATCAGGAATTTAAGGCAACAATCGGGATTTTCGGATTCTCAAAATTGCTTACATTAGTCTTCTAGGGTCTATATGTTGACCTTGGATCTCTTTTTAATTGAATTTTAATGATTCTCTGTTCTGTTTTTCACGAGACTCATGAGATTCATGTAAAAAAATATCTGAAAAGTAATTATAACAATAAAATATATGAATGTGTCCAATCTTTGTTATAATTACTTTTCAGATATTTTTTTACATGAATCTCAAGCTGTTCAAGGCTTAAAAAAGGCTTAACTTATCACATAAAGTTCATTAAAAGTAAAAATTACAATTTAATCTTAAGAACAAACAGTTGGCTAATAATAATCTCATATATTTTCTTATAAATCAAATGATATATTATAACTTTAAGTAATTTAAAAATTTGATTTGATTTGAAATTTAATTTGATTTCAATAATTAGTTAAGAATTATTTCGTGCAACAATTGCTGATTCAAATATTAGGATTTTTTCAATAGACCACTTTTTAAACCTATTAAGAGTTTATGAAATTATTTGATAATTTTCTGCTAATAATAGAAATGGGAAATTCATTTTCTTGTTGTTTCAGTAAAAAGAAGCCACAGAAACCTTATAAGCAAAAGAAAGTAGCGAAAGGTTCTGACAAATCGAAAAAAATGATGAGTGATATCGGTTCGGGTCTCGATAATATCGCTACCAATGAAATCACAACTGTTTATAATTTACCAAATGATGAATTCAAGACCAAAGAAGAAGTGATTAGACATCACGGATTTGAAGTTAAGGAACAAATAGGTTGTGGAGCTTATGCTAAAGTTCATAAAGCGTACACTATTAAAGATTGTTCATTAGTCGCGTGCAAAATCGTTAACTTGATTAAAGACTCGAAAAGCCGAAAGAAACGTGTTTTTGATACGAAAAATGAATTATTCGTTCTACAAAAGACAAGTCATCCGCATATCATTAAAATGTACGAACACTTCATTATTAACGACGAACTCTATATATTCATGCAATTTGCTTTGGGAGCAAGTCTTTCAGCTTTGGTTCGAAAAAGTGGACCTTTTAGTGAAACTCAATGCAAGGAATGGTTCGCACAAATCGTTAGCGGAGTCTCTCATTTGCATCGAAAGAATGTGGCCCACAGGGACTTAAAGTTAGGGAATATTCTTCTCTCAGGTGATAAGCGTGAGGTCTATATTTCGGATTTCGGTCTGAGTAGAGTTGCAATGCGTATGAAAGGAGGCAAATATAACATAAGGTTATCAAAAACACTTTGTGGAACACGTCCTTATATGGCACCAGAAATACTATTAAGCCAATTGTATAATCCTTTTGATGCTGACATTTGGGCGTTAGGGGTCTGTAATTATATGAATTGTAGCTTTAATAGTTTGTAAGCATTTCCACTACATTTCAGGTCATTTTATACGTGCTCTTAAACAGAGCTTATCCTTTCAATTACAATGATAAGCAAAAAATGTTAAGATTGCAACGCAACCAAAAATGGCAATTCACAAAACATATACTCCAAAATCCATCTAAAGATTTGAGCGATATTTTAAACAGAATGTTAGAACCAGACACTAATAAAAGAATAAAAATGGACCAACTCTTAAATCATAATTGGATTATAAATCAAATCAATAAAATCAACCAAAAAATTCAAAGCTACAAAAAGTTAAAGTAAAATATCGATTACTATAAAATAATTGAATCTTTTCTAACATGTCATTAACATAACTAATAAATCTTAAAGTTTTAAATCTACTCATTATTATAAATATTATTGAGTTTTCTCAGCTGGTTCTGGGACTGTTGGGATCCAAAGGTCACAGGTCCGAGACCTGTCGCGGACCTAAAACTTTTGATTGACATTTTATCAGTTTCTCATTCAATAAAACTTTAGAATTTGGTTTAAAGTCTAGTCAATACTGATTCTAATAAGATGTACACTCAATGAAATATAAATGTTGGACAGTTTATGATTCTCTTACTGTACTAATACTTTTTTGATTATAAAAATATTTCTATTATTTTTCAATTAGAGATTTGAGAATAATTCCGAACTCAAAACATCAAAGAATCTGTAATTATATAGTAAAACATATTTTGTGACCAGAGTTTACTGCACTTTATCAGAAAAATGAGTTAATACTTTCTTTGATTTTAATATAGTTATGATTTTATTTGCTAAAAATGTAAATTAACTCTAATAAATGAGACCTTTTCGGGTTGATAACATTGTAATATAGAAGTTATTTTTATTTCGAGAAACTCTAGATTATTGAGTAAACAACTATAAAAAGACACAAATTTCAATTAGCGTGAAAACCATAGAATACTTACTCACAGATCAACGTAAATGTAAACGTAAAAACTAATTGAAACACGTTTATAGAGAAACGTGAAGTAAATCAAAGTTGAAGTCAACACAATAACCTGAAAGAGATATTTCAATAGAAATAGATCTACTCGTCCGCTAAGATTCAAAATACAGCAGTTAATTGATAGATGCATTGGATTACAAACTTCTCAAGTTATAATCTTTAAGAGAAAAGCATTAATCAATTCATATGAATATTACAATTCCTAATATCTTTAGTTCAAATATAACAATATTTTTATCAGAAATCAATTTTAATTGAAGCACAAGTTTAATAATTGAAAATGAATAATAGAATTGCCTTTTGATTTGTTGTGTTAATGCGAAAGAATAGATTATTTTCTCTAATTAGTAATTGTCAAACAGGGAAACATCGCGGAAACATACATACGAGACACCAGCAGCAGGCGAACCAACAACACGGATCTTCAACACTAGGTTTTATCACCCCTTCCACGCAATGATATTTATATATCGATATTCTTCTTCTTGTTGTCTCCCAATCAGTACTTTCATGAGTTAGAATTTCTATTTCTTTCGAAAAATTGTCAACTTTTCTTTGGAAATAGCAATTTGGACATTGAACTCCTCGAATGGCTTGCATTTCAAATAACGGTTTCGATCTATTTTCATTGAGTAGCGGAACACAGAATATTCCTTCAGTGCCAGAAAATTCACATTTTTCTAATTCTTCTTTATTTATTTCATTACAGATACATGAGTTCAGTTTGAGTTTGTAATAATTATTAACAAGATTTTCATTCTTTTTCAAAATTTTCAAACTTTTTGGTTGAATTAAAATAAGATCACCGCTCAAGGGCTTAGACGGACTTTGCGAAAATCTATTATTCTGTGCGCACAAAAAGCTTGTATTCATTTGTGAAGCTTTGAAAAAATTATATCAATCACTAGTTATGAGTAATCCCTAAATATCAACAAATAGCCGGATTTGAAACTACTATAACTTTTTTATTATTTAACTTATAATCAAAAATTCTTCAACAAATTAAAGAGAATTAATCAAATTTTTATCATATATCTAAATATTGATCATTTTTCTCGATGAAGTTACCTTTCCGTCGACGCAAAGATAGATCAGCTTTTTTCTGATAATGAGTCTGTATTAACACGAGAATTATTGCGAATCATTTATTCTCAGAATTAAAGCAAAATTTTCAATTAATTACAGATTTTTAAGTTAATCAATAACTATTGAAGTGTTGATCTGTCACCAGATCTCACAATTCCTGACTTTTTCTTATGGGATACTTGAAAAACAAAGTCTATGCACATGAAATGACGACACTTCAAGATTTACAGCAACGCATTGAATTAGAACCAAGTTAACAGTAATCTTGATTAACTCAAAAATCTCTAATTAATTGTAAATTTGGTTTCAGTTCTGGAAATAAATGATTCGCAAAAATTCTGATTTTTAATGAGATTCATTATCAGAGAAATGTTTATCTATCTTTGCATCTGCATCAAGAAAAATGATCAATATTTTGACATATAATAAAAATTTGATTAATTCTCTTTAATTTGCTGTATAATTTTTGATTATAAGTTAAATAATAATAAAAAAGTTATAGCAATTTCAAATTGAAACACTCTATACATATTCTAGTTATTCATAAATTAGAGCTGAGTGAATAACTCGGATTAAAACCTTACTTGTTATCCTTGGCTTAAACTTGTGAATTCAATTAAAGAAGTGTCAATTGAGTGAATAAATTATTTGATTCTTTTACTTTTTCACTAAGTCTGAAGTTTAAAAAAAGATTTTAAACTATTTTTATTCAAGAATAAAAGATTATTAGACAACTCGCGCAACTTTTTTGAAATTATTTCCAAATGAATGATATTTACAATTTCGAGCGAAATAGATTTTTCCTCTATTTTTAGTTGCGATCAAAAATGGTATCAATAAGTGATGAATTGAAGTCTATTGAATTGAAATGATTGCCTATATTGTTGAACTCGCGCTAACTATAGAATGTCTATTAAAAATTTGATAAAAAGCTGGCGATGAAGGCATTCATGCTAATCAAAGCTATAGATATAAGGGATTTCATTAAAGTTATTCTTTGCCGAAGCTTTTCGATCAGTATTTAGACCTTCTTCAGGGCTTTAACAAAACAATGTTTAGACAGAATCATAACGTATTTGTTATAAGCTATCAATGAATCTAATTGTTGTTTAACGTGATTTAAAGCGGTTTTATGAATCGATTCCATATATACGGTAGAAAATGGCCTCTATTTTTATTAAGTAACAGACTTTCATCTGAAGTTCTGATAGCTATTGTCTCATAAAGCAATTTGATAGCTATAGATGTTTAGATAATTCTAGTTCATCTGATTAATCAATCGAAACAATTCTAACTCAAAATTATTTCAACAGTAAATATTGATTAGAGACACCTTAAAAAGTTATGATTATAATAAATTGACAAAGAATATAACGATGTGTCACAAACATAATTTTCTAAAATGTGGTTAATTTAATAAGTATAACACTGTAATACTTATAAGTTTTTATTGATATCTAAATATAATATTTCAAGATATTGTGTTACATCAGACAAATAGATAGTTAAACATGTATTCATAAAACAATTGACATCATTTCAAATAATAAGTTATAACAATAATAATACGCTTAAGTTGTATTATAAAACAGTGACTAACAATCGGTTAAAACAAAGTTTTGGAATAGATATAAAGGAATAGTTTCGACTGATCTGTGCAACGATTCATACCAATCACTTGGGAAACTTGAAACTTATTAGATTTCGCAAATTCTTTTCAACTCAGATTAATTTATTTTTATTAAATTTACTCGTGATTTAAATTTGATTTTCATTTATCGTTAACTCAAAGTAATTGAATAATTTTGGAAAAATTACGTTAAACCTAATCAAAGAGTTTGCTTGAGTAAAATGATATGAAAGAATATTTATTTCAAAATCTTAGAAAAAACATTAATAATTGTTGATTTAATGCTAGAAGAATGTTGAGATTTGTTGGCATCATTGGCATAACGCTGTCTGTGAGCGTCTAGACATTTTTGATATCTTAGTTTACAGGCGGCTTCAATGGTCTTACAGAACGCACCACTACTTGGCTCACATTCAAAACAATGTGCTTCGAATTGTTTCTCATCGATTTGCATAATAAACCCGCAATGCTTTACATTATAACCACTGATTCCAAGAAAAGACAGATATCTGCTTATAATTGGAATAAATTTAATCATTTTCATCTAAAATCCAATTTAATGTCTGACCTGACTCTACATTCGGCAATACATTCAGCCGTTTCTTTGTCTTCAATCAGTATATTTGATGGCGAGATATGAACTAAAACTGGAATATTTTTGCTATGAATTGAAGACTCAAATTGAGGACTTTCCTCAACCGATTCATCGTAAAGAACTGTTTGAAGCGCTTCATTGAGAACTTCAATACCCATTGGTTTCGAAACATTAGTTTTTCCCAAATATTTTGCTGCTATTGTTTTTCGCGGCTCTTCTATTGGTGTCGGAAACTCAATGGCCGTCGGAGTGGCTAAAGTTGATGGAGTATTGCTGTCATAAATGAATAAATGTTTAGGTCTTTGATTATGCGAAAGCGGTATTGAAGGCGAATGCGATAACTCGTTATTCATTTTCAAGCGAATCATTTCGTCTCTTAAAAAAGTTGCGATTCTTTGCGCACTATTATTATCGTCTTCACAATGAAAGACATGACATTTTAGTCCATTAGAAGTGGTAGAAGTGGGAGAAGTCGGTGAAACGGGACTCGTTTGGGGAGAAATAATACTTGTATTGTTTGAATCTTTGGCAACAAATGCGAAATCGTTGTTATCATTAACACCCCAAACACGGATTCCTTCAATTGATTGACAATTTAGTAAAGTATTTGATGTCAAGTCATATAATTTTAAGAACGAATTCTCGATCTTAAGCACCAATTGTTGCGTTTGTCGACCCCAACAGCGAACGGCATTATTATCTCCTCTTGTGCTCAATTCAAGAATACATTTTTGAATAACTTTAGAACTTGTGGCAGAAGTCAATTGATTTTCCTCGACTTCCATCCATCCCAAGGAGTGGACCAAAAATGTCAAAGAATTATCATCTTCACTATTATTGATGGCATTGCTCTGAGAGCTGTGGTTATCAAGATTATGATCATTACTATGATTGCTGTCGTAATATATCAAAGAATCCCTTTTATTGGTATCGAAAGATTGAGTTAATGGTCTATCCCTTTGAATGGTACCGCTGGGAATGTGCCAAAAATAAGGTCCGCTCTCATCTTCATGTCTTTCCCAACCCATCGGCAATTCGTTGTCTGATTCACTCTTTTCATGATCTATTAATTCCTCATTTGATTCATTGTTGGGTTCATTGTTTTCACCCATCATTGAAGTCATGTTAAGCGCGGCATAAAGTTTACGATAATTCGGATTTTCGAAACTTCGGTCATTGTATTCACTCTCAGGTGTCGTTTCTGCTGAACTCGACATCATTTTTATTATTATTTTCTTTTTATTTAATTATTATAAATGTCTCAATTCAGAGATCAATCGCTTCTTTTCATTCAATACAAACTTAAATGTTTTTGTATTCAAACTAAATATTACGTCATTTTGTTTACAATAAATATTTGCAATTTTCACATATTTTCTCTTTGACAACAATTTTTGGGGACTTTTTCTCAATAATCACGTAATATATGAACGAAATTACAAATGATTTGTCAATTGATAAGAAATGAGAGATTAAGTGAATAAATCTGTGATTAATTTAAAACTTATTAATTTATAAAATAGTTTTGAATTGAATTGAATTATTGGATAATAAAATATAAATAATAAATAATAAAAAATGCCATTATATGAAGGAATAGGTATTGGAAGTGATAAACATTCGGTGGTCATAGAGATGGGCCAATCATTTACTAAGTATTGATTCATTTTTTGTTAATCTTTAATTTAATTCAATATTTCATTTCAATTCAGATGTGGTTTTGTTCACGAATATTCTCCACGAGCTATCATTAGATCTGAAGTATTTGTTCCCAAAGCTAATAAAGTACTGATATTTATAATACTCTCAAAAACTATAATTATATCAAAAAATAATTATATATTTTAATTCAATCAACAGATGATTAATATCTATGATATAAGTGATGACAACGATCTCTATTCAGCGCTAAAAGAATTTATTCAGATTTTATACTTTCGATATTTAGCGGTTAATCCAAAAGATAGACGTATAGTAATAGTTGAGTCCATCTTTTGTTCGTCTCGTTTTCGCAATCAATTGGCGAAAGTTTTATTTCTTCACTTCGATGTAATGACATTTTGAATTGATTCTTTGTTTAATTACTTACTGAAAGCTTAAATTTTTGTTTTATTGATGAACATTAGATTCAGGCATTACTGATAGTTCCACAACATTTGGTATGTTTGGCCACTTTGGGTCTGTCGACAGCACTTGTTTTGGACGCCGGCTATAAAGAGGCAATCTCTGTGCCAGTCATCGAAGGCGTTACAGTACTCGATGCCGTACAATACGCACCATTAGGAGGAAAATCAATTCATTATAGAATTATGGATGAGTTGATACAAAGGCGCGCAACTATTAGAGAAAAAGACGTCGAAAATGTAATAACACAACCACTCGATGAACAGCTGTTAGAAGACATCAAAGTTAGGACTTGTTTTGTCGCGCCTTTTGAGAGAGGAGTCAAACTTTCACGTCAAAAAGTGGATTACGAAGACTCAGACGCGTCCGCAATATCGGGTCCGCCGAATGATATCAAATACCCGATCGATGGCGATAAAGTTCTTCATATTCCGGGACCACTTCTCGAGTCAGTCTGTGAAGTGCTGTTCGAGATGTATGGGGACGAACACACTATTCCTACTCTAATAATTGATGCGATCCTGAAATGTCCGGTCGATACTCGACGACAATTGGCCTCAAATATCATAATAATTGGCGGCACTTCAATGCTGCCCGGATTTAAGCACAGATTACTCATGGAATTGAAATCATTGTCTAAAAGCAATCGCTATGAATCAAAATTACATTTCGATGTTTTCAAATTTCATTCAACGCCGTGTAAAGAGAACTACTCTTCATGGTTGGGCGCATCCATCTTCGCCTCCACTGATATCGTTTCCACACGTTCTATCACTTTAGAGCAATATTTGAGAAATAATAGGAATATATCTGATTGGAGTCATTGGATTCCTTAACCTTATGTTATTGGTAATCGAACTTCTAATTTATAATTTAATTTTAATCAATGTTTGTAAATAACTTAATCAACTTTTACAACTTATTAAAGTTTCATCTTTTAATTCAAAAATATTTGTCTCTTTCATCTCATCACAATTTATTTTCTATTTTATTATAATCTTAATAATTCTAATAATAAGCTAAAGATCTTTACTTTAATTAAGTTTAGAAATAGTTTAAATAATTTCATGATTAATAGTTTTCAACAAAAAACATAAATTTGACTAAAGATTTTAGTCTTGAATGTCTTTTATTTGATTGAATTATAAATCAGTGAAGTTTATGTAAAATATCTGTATTGAGTAATTTTGAGATCAAGCTCAACAACATTCGAATAAAGAATTATTTTCGCAAAAATTTTAATTCTTTCCAGGA
>JAQFZT010002069.1:0-12656 GCA_034696325.1 Camisiidae sp. | reverse complement strand
AAACTTATATGTGTATATGTCTTAATGTATACCTTTTAGTATTTTAGTCTTAAACCTTAGGCTCTTCTTCAAAAAAATATTGAAATTAAGTCATTAAATATTGAAATTAAGTTTGAAATACATTAGTTTTGGATTATGATTGGCTTACACAAGAGAGAACTCTGAGAAATCATTAAAATTAACATTCTATATGATTATGCTGTCTATTCTGAATGGGGTATTATATATTCAAAATTCAGTTATTCCTTATGATAATTAGATTTCTTCAACTTTCTCCATAATAAACTTGAGTTTATGGGTATATCGAAGTCTTTCCTATAAGACCTGCAGACATTCTTTCATAGAATGTCCATGAGATTCATGAGATTTAATTTTCGATTATTGGGAAGCATTTATGAAATAAAAATTGTTGACTGTCTTAAATAAATTTTGTATAGAAAAAGATAAATGGATAGCACGGAAAAGTTGACTTGACTTGACTACATGACAATTGGAATATTGACAACATTAGAGTTACATAATATACAAAAAATGTTTCACATACTAAGTTGAGAAGCAAAACATTGATGGGCACAAAATGTCTTGCAGTGTCGAGCAGTAGTCCTCTATATTGAAATCGCGGAAAGTCTTCAATTTTGGTGACATTAATATACACTTTATTGCTATGACTATCTCTATAAATGAGTTGACTGAATGTTTCCAAACCACGAATCGCTCCCCATATTGTCTTAGATTTTATTAATGCATTTTCGCTGTCTCTTTCGGGAACAGTAATAGTATATGACTCGTCGTCACCCAAAGAAGGGTAAGTCGTCGGCTCGCAGTCTAAACTTTTTATATCTAGACTAATGTTCCACAATATTCTATGCTGGGCTTCAACAACACTTCCTTTGGAAAGCTCTTGAATAACACTATTGTAACGCTGCAGAGCATTATGAATGACATCACACTCTAAAGCTCTTCCTGACGCAGTTAATAATATAGATTCTGGTATTATTAAAACTTTTTCATTGCGAGTCCATATCTGTGGTAAAGGCCAGGGAGAACCAGGTGCTGATCTTTCTCCCTATTAAATTTATAAAGTTTTATACATCAAATATTTCGTCATTTTTACCTAATACTAAATTCAAAATATAATTTACTCTCGGAATTATAGGACTAAATAGCTTAAGAGTCACTTCATTTCAAACTTCATAGAAAATAAGCTCAAAATCGATCGAGAATAACATTTACTTAAACATAAAATTAATGAATTGTAGAATAAAAACAGAAAATTTCTATTTACATCAATCAATCATTCTATAAAATACTAACAAATTGATTTTTTGTACTTAATTTTTATCTAAAATTCAAACGCACCGAAGATTAATGCTTTGCATCGATTTTTTGAAGTTATTTGAAAGCTAGAAAAGTATGCACACTATGTATGCTATGCTTGATATATAAACAATATTTTGAATTGCAAATGAAATAAATAGACTTACGCGAAGAGGATATTTCACTTCAATATAAGTAATATATGACACAACTGTTGGAATAATTAAACTCAAAAATACGATATTTATGATGATTGAAAGCATAGCATAACTCACTTAATGTTATAAGAAGTAAACAACATAATGAAGAATTGTATATATCCGACGAGTGATAGCTTTCTAATTGATTGACTCACTTTTCCTTTAGTTGCGTGGAGTTTTTGGGCCACTTTTTACTTTTATCATGAGAGCAGACCCGTTATTAGTTTCAAACTGCACATTGAATGCTTCCCTACGAAGGGTGTGAACCGAATAGTCACAAGTGGGATATTACCTGAGGGGTACGGATGTGGGGTTTATGTCATTATTAAATTATAATTTTAATTATAGTTTACGAAATCTAATGACTCCCCATAAAAGCTATTCTAATCAATTCTCTAACTATTTATTGGTGGAAAAATTTAATCAAAGGTATACTTCGCAACTCAATCACTAAATATATTTGCAAAAGACTTCATACAGAATTTCAAAAACAAGTTTTTACTAAATATTTATCGATAATATAAAAGCACTTTAGATGAAACAAATATTGAAATTTTATTGACAATTGATTCGTTTGATTGATTCATGAGTGTGTTAGCCATGAGGGAGATCTGTTTACAAGCTTTCAATAGTCACGATTCAAATTGGTTTTCAAGATACTAATAGAACCATGTAATGAATCAGCCCTGGAAGCTATGTCTGAATCTTCAAACCATTTAGAGAGTGATTTTACCTCATAAATAATAAATATTTTTCAAATTAAGAAGATAAAACTCAAGGTCGAGTTTTTCGAAGAATAACTTTCAGTTACACCTACTCTGAAATTCTTAAACAAAAAATCTTTCAAAAATTCATTAAAACATAGATCAAACTTCAATTAGAGTCAATGAAAACTCATTACATGCAAAAACTGTTTGTTAAACTTTGTTAAAAAATTATTTCAATGTTAATTAATAATTCACTTCGAGTTTTAAAACCCTATAGAAAACTTCAAGGAAATGCAGTTTTATTTTTTGTATTTTATATTTTTTACTCAATTAATTTGTTTTCTAAAATTATGATCAAAAAGATCTTAACCCTAATTTTGAACACATTTAATCTCTTATAGTTTTAGTTTATAGACTAAGCCTTAAAATGATCTCAAACGTGAGTTTATTAAATAGTTATTGAATGGAGTTTTAATATTGAACCAAAAATGGGATTTATATTTGAACAAAACCTTGAAAAATAATTGTAAATATGTCTATGAGTTTTATTTTGAATCCGACTCAATAGAATGAAACTCTATTCAACAGAAACTTAATGTAAGATATAATTCAAATTGAAAAGTTGATGAAAATAGATTTTTTATAACATATAACTCAATTAATGTCAACAAAAGCTTACTTTGCTCTAAGCAAACTTGAAAGTTCTTTTATCAACATTAGATGAACTAATTTGGAAAGAATTTGTTTAAAAATAAGTTCAATTCATTCAATAAATATCTGATTTCTTCCAAACAAATTTTACTTCAAATATTTCATATTTTCCCTGTAGTAACGAATGAAAAACCTTCAATAATTAAAACTAAACAAAATTCGTTTACAGAGTAGTCATACTCTAATTTCAGAATATCTCTATTCAAATTTACTTTCATTTCAAAGTTCAATTTGATGTGATTTTTGTTGACCTTCATTAGAATTTTAATATGAAGTCAATTTCATAATATTGTATTGTATTTATGGCATTCATTCGTTTCAGGGCTTCAGTAATTCAAAGAATGTTTTGATTCCACAGTAATTTGAACTCAACTTTAGATGCATTCTCAATGAGATTTGAAATCACAGCTCTGGTTATTATTATTAGAGAATTCAAAGTGAATCAAATGAAATGAGTTTTATTCATATGAATGAAAGCTAAGTATGTGTTTCATGCAATTTCTATGGCATAGAATTTTGAATAGATTTCGATCTATTTGTTAGTATAACATAAAAATAGTGCTTAAGTTCGATGAAGTTAACGAAATGGTTGAATAAATTTAGAATTTTAAAACAATTGATTCTTACATTAAAGAGTTAGTGAGCACTCAAATAAATTATCTAAATTTTAATTACCACTAAAGAACCTCTATTTTAGTGATTAAGAGCAGATTTGTATGATAGACTTGAGCGTTTATTTTATCTTCATTTGATTACATAACACGTTTACTCTACTGTCAAATTATCTCGTTTCTAATCATCTTAATTGAAAAGTGGAAAGAATCGAAAAATATCTTCAACGTTAGTTTTCATTAACTTTATTAGATAATCAATTTTATATATTATTTCTCTCTTTAATAAATGACTTGTAAAAGATAAGAGAATTATTGGTTGTCAACAGAAGCTGTTAGTACTAAACTTTTATTGGCTTTATTTGGTTGGAAAAAAACTCTTTTGCTAAGAATCGTAACCTCATTCTCGCATTCAATTATATTTTTTTCTTTGAAATAGATTTTACGGATGTAATACATTTGGTAGTGTTCACAATGAATGAATGGACCGAAGTTGGCACTGACGGCAACCAAATGATAATATCTGAATTTCAGATACATCCTAAAAACCAAATCTTTTCTCTGAATATATTCTCAACTCCAGAATTCAATTCTCTTTTCTTGCAATGATTTCTGTATTGAGTGATTGAAAAATAGAAAAAAATAAATACTTGTGAAATACCTTTAAACCAACCAAACTTTATGACTATAAATAGATTTTAAGACACAATATTTGCGTTTGACTTCTGTATTACAAACTCTTGAAAGCATTAGTTTAATCCAATTTAACATTCAGGATATTTGGAAAAAGCTTAAAAGCATTGAAACTTATAAGAAAAATAAATTATGTACTGTATATACAGAGTAGAGCATACATTAAAATACATCAATTATTGATCGATAAGTTAGAAAATGCTCACCAAAATGTTCACTAAAACCCTATATAATTTATAGTGAAGCTCGAGAGCAATTTCAAATGGATTTATAAGAGTCTTACAGTTGTTTGAGAATTAATTATCATATTAAATATTAACTAATCTTAAAGTAATATAAATTACAACTATTCAAAGTTCAAATAAACTTTGCTTTCAATCAAAATTTCATAAATGTTCACATGGCTCGCTATTTTCATTACTTTACAAGAATTTTATCAAGAATTTTATGAATTTTGCACTTAATTTTGAAGGATCATAGAATAGACATTTTCATTCAGTTCATATATTCAAGTATTTTTGCATTGATTCGTATTAAATTCTCATTAAATTTTATACTTTTCAATAAAGATAATTATTAATCCCTATTTGATTGCAAATATCAATTAATACCAAATAGTCTTTCAGTGTTTGCTCATCGAAATTCTTCGGTTTTGGATATTAGCGATCAATCGTGAACTCATTTCCTGAAGATTTAACTTGAGCTTAAATCTTATGATCCTTAGCTTTGAGAAATGGTTTCTATTCATCAGAGTGATAGTCATTCTCAAAATTTATTTTAAACTTTGAATGACATATTTAAGCATCAAAATTGAAATTTCATACATTTCTTGACAATTTTTGATACTTTCTGATACTTTAATTTATCGCAAAATTTGATTTTATATCAAAAATGAAACTTTAACTTGTATTAATTTCATAATTTGGATGTGTTTTCATCCAGAATGGGCTCTGAACTGAGGTTTAGAATTCCCTCAATAACTAAACTGAAAGAATTGATGAGATTTTGAAAATCTATAGCAAAAAAAGAGAAATCTGTTCCCAAATTTTCACCAAACAAAACGCTTCACTGCTATAATCCTCTCAATGCTAAAATAAATTCTGGATTCTAGTCTTGAGTAACCATTACTGTATTCTTGAGTAAGAGTTACTGTTTGTATAACTAACCGTTCTCTGAAATAACGAGTAAGTAGTTCTCTATAGACTAAGAAAATTCATTATTTTGGAATTTGTGTTCACAACAAGAAACTCGTGTCTTATAATCATATAGAGTTTCTATAGAATCGTTAATTTGTATGATTACTACATTTTCAATATTCAATCTGTTAGTATTGGTTGCAATTTAATACTTTTTGTTTCATGAATGTGATGCTTTTGATCATTACCGACATACGTGAGTAAACTTATAACTTATTTTTCACTAAAACCCCATGATATTAATCGAAAAGTCAAGTATTTCTCGAAAGGTTATTTAGTACTTTAATTGTAATGTATAGTACAGGTCTAGAATGACAAAGAGTGCATAGTTACAGAAAACAAGTGATGGAGAGCAGACTGTTATGTTTAAGGGGTTGTTTTTATAAGATCTCCATATGCAAACATATGCATTTACTACACTAGTGCTTATTCTTATAGAAATTTAAATAAGATTATAAATTGTCTGTTAGATACATCCCTCCCGCATCAGTTACTCCAGTTGCTAAGCAGTCTTTATCATTCTAGAACTGTAAGTCACTCAAAAATAAAAGTTTAGGTCTCAATATCATTTTTATTAGAAATGTACTGTACAAGTATTTAACAAGAATACAGGTTTAAATTATTGGCATTATTCATCATTAGATCACTTATTGAAAAGTCACTCACTTAAGCATTCATCAAAGCCAAATTCCATCCAAAGTTTGTACTGAAGTGCACATAAACATTCATTATAAAGTAATCAAATACTATTCAATAATTCATTCAATCAACAAACGAATCAATTAATAACGATTATGTCTCCAATTTTCTTGAATCTTATGGTATATAAAGTAAGAATATTTAAAGCACTGCAGATGAAGTACTGGTTAATCATTTGGGGAAGACTTGATTCTAATTTTTTCAAAATCTGTTGACATGAATGGACGGATTAAGTCTTTCCGCGGAAAATCCAGCCTTTGAGTGCGAATCGTGTTTGTTTTCGGAGCAATATTTGCGATAACAAATCCTTATAAGAAGTATTAACACAAGTACTGCAATCATTTGCGCCACCGGCAGAATAACCACTAAAATAACAGATAGTGATCCGCTGTCATCATTGGGATCACCCGCATGAGCGCCCGGGACTCTCGAACCACCTTTAAAATAATGTAAAATTAACATTAAGTATTGAATTAAAGTGAACTAGTTTTGCCTTTTGTAGCGATGGCTCCACCTCTTCCACCAGCACTATCACAAAATTTAAAAGCAATCATCATCTTAAGAAAAATAACAAACAGTAACTTAGAAAATAACTTTCTAATTGAACACATAGTTTCACAGATGATAAACATTTATGCAATTTATGAGCAAATCCACGCATTTAATGGTGAGAAACAGAAACAAAACTTTTTAAATAGATTACACTGAAAGATATGAGCCTTTCATACAAATATCATATCTTCAAAAGTGAACATCACATCCTGACAGCTCTTTAGGTTCTGCATGTTCTGTAAACAGTATCGATTCGCGCTTACTCTGTAGTGTTAAGATCTTTTCTCCTTTTTTGTTCCTCAAGATTTACTACAATTGAATAGAACTATCATAGAATGCCTTTATAGTGGACTAACTGTTAAGTGAGTTTTATCTGTAAAAAGTATGCCACTGAATATCCTTTAACATTACCATTAGCTGAGCTCACATACCAGTAATAATTCAATTAGTATTAACCCATTTCTTAATGCAAACTATTTTAACACTTTGATCGAAGCGTATGTAAAGTCAACTCATTTATTCACTGATGATTAAGTTTAACTGGAGAAACATTTTTCGGCATTTCTCAGAAGTTATAGTCATTTTGACTCAAGAAAAATTGATTCATCCGTACAAAAGGCTTCGAAAATTTCATTCATAGCCCTAAATATAATGAGAAAATCAATCGTTATCTTAATGATCAGCAATTTTGTTCAATGTTCAGCTGTTCTTAAGTTGGTGTACAGTAAGTTAGCATCGATTTATGAGTTCAGATTCACCAAAAAAACATTATTAAAGCATATAACTTACTAACATCACTGCACTCCACATATTTTGAATGCTTTCTCACCATTTTCTCATAACTGTGAATCAAAGTTATCATTATTGTACTCTTGTATTAATCAATTCAAATTATTTATGCATTTATTCCTTAAATACTCTTCATATGACATTAAAATGAATTAATTGTTGACAGAATTTGTGTTAAATGAGTTGTATCACCAGAAACTTGGATCAAATGCCTTGAACTGGACTGACCCTAAACTCTAATTGGATTTGACTTTTATATCTAAATGGCACAAACATGGCAACATCTCTAGACATTTATATGGCCACAAGGATTCTGTAAATGACTGTATACACTGCTGTTATCTAAATCGTTACTATAATAATTTGTATCATTTTTATTACGCTACTATCTGAGTGCAAGCAATGCATCATCTCTGAAGCAATGCATGATAAACTTGATTCAATGCAATCAAATAAATACAGAATTTCATCAATAAATCAGTTTAATCAAAGTTATGTGCACTTTCATACTTTCATATTTAAGCTCATATGTAGAGCTCAGAAACTGATTTTCGATTTCAGAATTGATTTTTGATTAGGTTCTAAAAAGTAAAGTGTATCCGTAACGTCATAGCACTTTCACTATTATTACACGATAAGCTGAGATATTGAATTGATAACTCCAAGAATTCGATGAATTACTACGCTTTTCACATAAACGAAACAAGAGAACGTGAGGATATTTGTCAATTTTATTGTATTTGCCTAGTATTAAGGTTCAGGCTTTACATTTTTCTCCAAAATATCAGATAAATAATGTATTCCACTCAATACAAAAAGAAAAGCACTATCTTCTCAGTACAATCTTTTGAGAAAAATATTTTGTTCCATAGACACATTTCATTGAAAAATATGATATAGTATTAATTTTACATGAAAATAACATGAACATTTCAATTTGCAAACTCGGATTTGGAAATAGATTTGCTTTTCAAGAAAGCTTTCTATACTGTAAGTCTTTTGTAAAATAGAGAACACAATCTTAACCATTCAATATATAAAACTCTGTGAAATCTCACAAATGTTGAAGAAATTTGGCTGCCTTTTATTTCGTACTTTTTATATCTTCCTCAGAAACTGAGTTTTTTTCAATAAATCTTGTTTTCTATTCATTGTATTTTTACTATAATAAACTATTGTTCAAATTTAATGCTACGAACTATACTTAAGAAATTGTTTTTGAAAATATAAGATAAAATATACCCTTTTTATGATCAAATCAAACTTAAGCCGAGTCTAATAGTCTTAGTGTTAGTCAAAAATAAAATTTGAAGTTTGATTTTTCAAACATTAATCTCATTTTTGAAGATCAAAAAGATTTAGAAAATTACTTATATTATTGTCATTCAATTGAAAAAGAGATGTTAAAATTTTTTGCTGAAATTTGAGTGTTGAAAGTATTACTCCCTCAGCTGTAATAAATCCAATGATTTGAATGATTTACAATTGATGGCACATTTTCTGTGATTACATAATTTTGCATAATCTCAAACGCCTACTCTTTGATGAAAAACGTAAAATCCCTTTGATATTAAAGTTCTACTTATGTCTACAGATGAAAAATTGATGCTAACGACCAAATAAGGGGCATTTCAAGGTATTTGTGTGGGAAATAATGCTTTTATGGATTTAATTGTTTGATTCATTGTTCATTAGGGGAACATTTAAAGTATAAAAGCGTTATAACCAACTGATAAGCTTTAGATACTTAGTAATTAAACAAAATTAGATTTGATTAAAGATGTATTTAGTCTTAAGTTGTTTGGTTTTAATATCTTTCTCATCTCTTCACATGTTTGGTTAGTGAATGGAAACGTGAGATATGATTATTGCCTGAATTGTAATAAAAATATCCATTTTTCCCTTAAGCTGTGTTGGATTGTCCACACGAGTGCACTCCAAATAAATCTGAACCAATTTGTGCATCAAATGGCAACGCATATGAATCGATATGCGAAATGTTGAAGAAAAATTGCAGGTTAGACTCCAATACTGTCATGTGAAATCTAACTACAGTTCATTCTAAATAATATATTAGCCTCACTCAAGTGGATTGGGAAAAATGCAGAGGCACTCATCCACTTTGTCCTTCCGATTGCCTGGATATTCAAGATCCAGTTTGTGGAGGTTTTATATTTCAAATTTTATGTATTTTAATTAGAGATTTAAATTAAATTTTCATCATTTTTAATAAGACGACGGGAAGATCTATCCCAACAAATGCGTAATGCATAAGCGCAACTGCGGGTAAAGTTATTCAAAGAGATATTCAAAGCCTGAGATTCAAAAACTACAATTTCTTGCAGTAACAAAATTTCAGAACGATCTCCAATATATTGCTTTGCAAAAAATAGGCGTAAGTTTTACAACTTATCAATTGTTTTATACTACATGAGTATATCTTATGCTCAAAGGGGTTGTCAAATCCATTGAAATGAATTCTGAATAAATAGCATTTTAAATACAAGCTATTCTTATCTATTCGTGTGTTTAGAAGAAAGAATGTTCGAAAGCTGTCCCAAATCATGCTTAGAATTTTATAAACCTGTCTGTGGAAGTGATGGAGAAATTTATCTGAATGATTGCTATCTCAGACGAAAGAATTGTGGGTATGATATCAGATATCAAATCATAAAAACTTTATAATTTTCAAGCCCTGAATAAGAGAATGGATTTACTCGAAAGGGTTCAGCTTTGAAGTCCATTAAACTGAGTTTTCACTGAATAAAGAAGAGTTTAAATAAACTAATTTTAATTCATGTAAACTTTTACCATTATCTTTACATTAAACAGAAATGAAGTCCAATCGGTTCCTATGAATAAGTGTGTGAAGACTCCGCGGTATAGAATCTAGTTTTACTCAAAACAAAGTGTTTGTAATAGTAATTTTTTATTATAATTGAATTACAGCTGTCCGGGTAAGCATCTCATTTAACTTGATTAATTACATTCTATACAATTGATGCTTTACACGAAAATCATTTTGATAGAGAGCTGTATCGCCATTTATGATCCGGTTTGCGGGTAATAATTCATGCATTAAACTTAACTCTTTTCTCAATTCATTTTAATTTTAATAACAGGTCTGATGGAAAAGTATATCTAAATCATTGTAAAATGTTATCCGAAACGTGTAAAACTGATGTTAAGATGATGTCATTGAAGTTCTGCGTTGGCGATAATGAAGAAAAAGTTTAATAAATAGACTAAAGCTATGTATGATATGTAAAGATAAATAAACGTGAAAGCAATGCTCTGAAAGAGTTGATTACAAAACAAATAACAACTTATTTTATGCAATAGTTATTTTGAGGCACACTTTCAACTGTAAAGTGAAAATTCATTGAATTGAAATCACACGTACTTTTAAATACGACCGGCAGTGATAGAAATATCACAAAACAAAACAAAAGCAGTAGAAAAATAGCGAAAACAAATGTTTGCGTTAGATTTGCTGTTAGGCTCTGATTCACCACTTTTTCACTCAAACATTTATTTGATGTTTTATCAATAGTCAAAGTAGATAGTGATCCGCTCACAGATGTTTCTCTACTACTCAATCCGATAGAGTCTGTCCTGTATTGTCCAATAAAACGAGTCCTAAGAAAAGAGTCGTTATAGTTATAGAAAGAGTTTCGTTGATAATCGAGAATATGAGGCAATGAGGCCTTCATTGTTGGGTTTACTAAAGGATATCGATTCACAAAAGCGGATTCACCTGAAAAAAAATTGATTTTTTTAGATGTGTCTCAAGTTTTTATTCACAGATTTAGTCTTTAAAAACAAAAGAATTTCTTTTTAGATAAAAAAGTGTTTCTTATAAAACTTACTACTGATAGAAGCCGGCGCTGAAGGTGGAGGAGTTACCAAACCTGTCATATTATGATTGATCCAATGCGAAGAAGTGCCGAATCTCTGACTGTTCGCGAATAATGTTGAGTTTAGATTCTCTTTTCTCGGACTTCTTGATTGAGTGGGACATTGTTTGAATGGTGAGACCCATGATGTTTGAGCAATAGATTCATAATTGAATTTTGCGGGAAGTATTATATTGTTAGTCAAACTGTTTGCATAACTAAATGAAGACTTAATTGAAGAACTAGAGGAGTCTCTTTCGGTTGGAATATTATGTATTAGTTTATCTGAATCATCGAGAATACAAAGAGCCTTTATTTGTTGACGAATCCCTTGATCTGCACTTTTGTTTGAATTAATAGTGCTTTCTCTGCAGTTTATTTTTTCAGTTACTTTATTCGTGCAAACATTCATGTTTTGCAATTGAGTTTCTAGTGGTTTTTTATGTCCAATCAGAGAATTGTCTTCTTTACCCCACTTTCTTTTCACTACAAATAAACGAATGTATGTATTGATTGGCGACAATATAATAAGAAATACACACAATATTGGCCTCAATAGAATTAAATCACTTTTATGTGTAAATCCGCTCAATAGAGGAATATTAATGAGTGAAAATACGATCCATAATAGTTGCGAGAATACATTCGTTACGTGAATGGACTCTTTCTCAGAAATTATAAGAGCAATCAATGAAATCAAAAATCCGATGACTATCAGCGATAAAGAATTCGTAAAATATGTGGATAAAAATTGAGTCAACTTTTGAGGAAACTCTACTAATGATAATTGAGATGTTTCTTGAAGTTCTTTAATCCCAATGATTAATAAGACTGAAGCGCAAAATAAACTTCCGTTCTCTAAGAGATTAATGGCTGCAAAAACGAACCAACTTTTGGTTTGTTTAATCTTCTCTCTGACAAATACAGAATCGCTTCCATTTAATGTTTTGCCATAACTTATATTTTTGCTCAACTCTGAGGAAGAGTTAATCGGTTGGCATAAAATCTCTGAGAGTTTTTTCTCACAATTGGCGCACAGTTTATATTCTTTTTCTAAATGTTTTTTGTATTCATCACATTCTTGACTAAAGTTTGTTTCATTGAATGGAATAAATTCAGCCAAAAGTTTCACTTTTATCTCTTGATTGACGTTACACTCAGTGCAGAGTTTGTTAGAGTTTGAGTAACAGTTCGGTATTTGATGGCAGTATTGGTTTGTGTTTTTTGTTTCGTCGAATTGAGCGCTTATCAGCTTATTATAGTTTCCGTCCTAAACAGATAAATA
>JAQFZT010002068.1:0-12656 GCA_034696325.1 Camisiidae sp. | reverse complement strand
GTGAAGACGTTTCGATGGGAATTTGGTTGTCAGCAATCAATCCATACTATAGTGATGTGAGTAACAAATATATGAAATAACTATTTTAAATCATAATAAACAAAATCTTTAATATTTTCATCTTAAAGGATAAAAGATGGTTATGCAATACGAGTGAGTATAACATTCGTGAAAGTTTTAGTGTTCCTCAATTAGATGTCAACACAATTATAAAAATACACAATTTTCTCACTAATGAATAAATGCATATAAATGTAAATAATGTTTTGTATAAATCTTTATAACAAATTAAATAAAAACTCAATAGTTTATAAGCTTTTTGATAGCGTCTAAACATTTCCATTTGTCGGGTAAATAGAATGGTTCAAAAATATGAGGGAATGGTGTGTCATAACCGGTGACCTAAAAAAGTAAAAGTATTATGTTTAGTATGATATTGAATATTAAGAATAAAGATAATGTGCAGACTTTTCTATTTTGAAAATAAACTTTTGATGAAACACAAAGTTTATGACAATTAAAAAGTGTATTAAATTAGAGACAAACCCGAAATATAGGCGCTTCAAGATTTAGAAAGCATTCTTTCTGAATGGTTGCAGCGATTTCTGCGCCAAAACCTGAAGTGAGAGGTGCCTCATGTGCTATCAGTAAACGACCCGTTTTTTTAACCGAATTAATAATAGTTTCTTTATCCCACGGAAGAATAGTAACTAAGTCTATGAGTTCACACGAGGCGTTCAATGTATCGCTTGCCATCTGACACACTTCATGCAAGACATGGATTTGTGTTCCCCAACCAACTAGTGTGAGGTCATCGCCTTCCACAAGAACTTCTGCTTTAGAGAGCGGTATTGTATAGTCTTTAAGCGGGACCTGTTCGACAGCGAGTCTATACAAAATTTTTGGCTCAAAGAATAGGCACGGATTCTTATCACGAATGCAACTCAATAGAAGTCCCTTTGCCTGTATTGGTCCGCGAGGGATAACTATCTTAAGTCCAGGACAGTGA
This sequence comes from Camisiidae sp., assembly GCA_034696325.1. Classification (NCBI taxonomy): domain Eukaryota; kingdom Metazoa; phylum Arthropoda; class Arachnida; order Sarcoptiformes; family Camisiidae; species Camisiidae sp. The sequence continues at coordinate 11,647 of JAQFZT010002068.1, read as the reverse complement.
GCAAAGAAGGCTTCAACGCTCTGAGAGTGATACATAGCTCCGTGTCCAACAGCACCACACGGGGCTCTCACTGTCAGTGATCCGCAATCGAATTGATTGCCTGAACGGTACCTAAACTTCGCCGCCTCGTTCACCAACTGGTCAAATGCTGGATATATATAATCTGCGAATTGAATCTCTGCGATAGCTGTCGCGCCCGCGGCTGACAGACCAATCCCGAAGCCCGCGATCCCCTGTTCACAGAGCGGAGTATTAAACACTCGGTCTTTACCGAACTTGTCCTGAAGACCAACTGTACACCGAAAAACACCACCGAATGCCACGTCTTCACCAAATATCACAGCAGACGTATCAGTGGTCAGTGCGATGTCCAGAGCATTGTTTATGGCTTGAAATAAGTTCATACGAGTTGTATCGCCCGCAGAGACGGCTGGAGTGTCCGGAACGAAACTGAAGTGTGTCAGCGATCGACTCATTGACCAACATTTCAATGATTCCAATAATACTTCTTTTCTTGGCTTTAAATGACAACATTTTCGAAATAATGATCGACTTAATATTGAGCTCATTATTAATTTTATTATTTTTCAAAATATTCATTCAAATGTCATCTTATCTTATCTTAAATATTGTTTTCAACACTTCTATAAACAACAGCTGATATAAAACGCAAAAACATGTGAAAGTTTTTGAGAAATAGTTCCTGTTTTCACCTCTATTTCAATGTACAGTAAACGCCATTCTATCAAATGTGCGCTCAGAATAAAAGTGTGTTTTGTTTCGTTTGTTTTCATTTAATTTAAAGTCTTTTAAACCAATTTTACTAATAATTACGTTCAACTTAAAGAGTCTTTGAGTTTGTATAAGATGTCAACCGAAACATCTATTAATTTGGGTAAAGATTTTATAATAATTAGAGTTATATTCATATCAATATTAAAACTGTTGAAAAACCGGTGTTTTTATTGAAGATGAAAATTGATTGTAATTTTGTTTTTATGATTAATTTAATGGTATAATAGGTTTTGCGAATCGTTGGTCTCCTTTCAGACAATTGAATCAAATCGTGAACAATGCAGTCATCGATAAATCGCAAAGAGTTTTACCAGAATTGGAGACTTTGCTCTTGAAATATAAAACAGATTTCATATCTCTTCTCAAAAACCCGGTATTCATTAAGTGATTGATTTTGTTTTATATTTAAACTAAATTTAAAATAAATTTTGGTTTCAGTCACGCAATGCTTTACATAAAGAGATAGTATTGAAGTCATCCAAAGATGGAATTGTTGTTATACAACAGCAAAATAGAGTGAAAACAGTAATACCACAAGTGATGATCGATGAGGCCATCCTTATGTCAGAAATGTTTGATTTGAATGAGTTGTCATCACTAGAACTTATAATCGCTGGCGAACATCAAGAGTCACGTTATCCAGAGCTAAGTCGCGGTCCAATAGCTGTTCTTCTCTATTATGACGGAAGAAAAAGTCTTTTGAGTGCACTCCAGACTCTCATTCAGGGAAGAAGTGGTCGGACGTGGAGTTTGAAACTGACTCGTGATGTGACACGAGTTATAAACAAATTCACGGATGAGCTCAAAGACGAAGGAATTATTGGTCAATGCATTGATCAGTTGTCATCACTCGATATCATCGCTGAATTTGATTTACTTCAACGCAATCGAGCGTTGGGTTCCTCTAAATATAGAAAACAAGTTTTGGATATTATGAGAGAAATTCGACAACTTTTGGCAAATATTATATTCTGTTATTCAGCTCAATGTGATCTCAATCAAAATGAAGTCATGAAATTAATTCAATTGATTAGTAGAAGAGGACAATTGAATTCAAACGGATCTTTGGATTCAGTGACCACTACTTTAATGATGTCATTGTTTTATGTAATAGACATCAGTTTTATTCAATTCACTGAAGATAATGACAGCCGAATAGCGAGCTCTTCATTATTAAAATATCCTGATTTGATGAATGAAATAGAGAGACATCTCAATCATAATGAATTCATTGTTAAAGATATCAAAACTATGATTCAGTTCGGTTTAGCCGTCAGTTCAAAAACATTATCTCTATTTCCTGTCAATGGAATCGAATATGAAGTCGAAGACGAAAAAATGATTGACTCTGCGATTGAAAGTAAAGTTTTTGAGTCGTTTCACACTTATATCAGTTGTAATGAATTTGTTGCGAACGAAGAGTTTTATATGAGAAGAATTCATAGTTTAATAACAGATTTCATAATTTTAATGCCAATTAAATTGAAAGAACTAAAAGATAAAGGCGATGAAATCGGAAGAATTATAAATGCGTATACGGCTGAAGGCATTCAACCGCCGCCAACACTTCCGCGTCATTTCGAAAAATTGCTTTATTTTATGGCACAATTCTATAGTAACGATAATTTTCAACTGTCGAGTGAGTTCTGGCCCTCAGCTACAGAAGGAAAACATACGGCTCATAGACAGCAATCATTGCATAAATTCATTCGTACGGTTCAGGACTCGTTCTTTCCACCAATACTTCATATTCCTGTTATAAAACTATTGAAAGCGTTGGCTATAAATTCTGCTTTCAATGTATTCAACTTAATAAAGAGTTCGAGCCTTCATTTGGGATCACAATTTTCTCTCGACTACTTTAATGCAACTTTAAATCAATATTACAATACAGTGAGAGGTTCTGACAATAAAGAGAAAGTTAGTGCCAGTGCTAACACTTTTGGATTGTCTAACATTCAAATGCATTTACACGGACAGCATAGGGTTCTCACTGGAATCGAAACCGACACACTCTGTGCTATCGTTGAACTCATTGAAGTGATTGCAAAAAATGTAAATATTTTTCTCAACACATTTTCAACTTTAAAAAATTTAAACTGATTTTTAATTTTTTATTAATTCAAAGGATAAGACGTGTTGTTTGGCTATCGCTGAGAATCATGAATATACTGTTATATCTACATTAGTGGGAATATTACGATGTGCTGTACCCAAAGAATTGAAAGCCGCGATCTTGAACTGTTTGTCAGGATTTGCTTCCTCTTCATCCTCAGTTTCATTTATTATTTGGTCTAAAATTGATGGAATATTACCCAAATTCATGCCAACCGTCACCACAGGTGTCATTATTGATCCGCTATCACAGCACCGATTGTGGCAAAACGGCATCGGTATAGAAATTGAAGAAATAGAGGCCAAGAATGAAGAATATCCGATCACTATTGGATTTTTAAGACTTATGAAATCATTATTCGTTCACTGCGATGCAAATCAACCCCATCAGCAACAATCTTCTTCTGATGTCTGCTTGAATTTCATCATTAATTCAATTCTCCTGAAAACAAATGCGAGAACTTTCAAAAATGAAGACGAAAAATGGATTATAAATAAAATAAGTTATGATATACTTCACGCAGTGATTCAGAATTACGAGCCATTAGTTGAAGGCCCCAATTCTAAGGCAGCTTTCAATATATTTTCACAAATATTACAAGAAAGTGGTCTTTTCCGTCACATAATGGCCACACTTGAAGACATAGCCGACAATTTTGAGTCCCAAATGATTTTGGTTTCGTTTCAAAGTGAAAATAAATTCTCAAAACTTATAGAAGAGTGTGCTCTGAAAGCTTTGACAATTTTGAGATGTATTTGTGAGAAACAGAATGACTTTATAGAAATGGTTCACGAAATACCTGGTTTTCCGTTAGCTATTATCGCAAAGTTTGATATCTTGTTCAATAATGTGAATCCGAGAACGGGTTCAATCGATCGTTTGTCAACTTTAATAAGATTGATATGTCTGCCAACTCCTGCTTCTATTGAAACACTTAAAGTACTTAATTCTTTGTGCAGAAGTAATCCTGAAGTTTCACATTTAAGTTTAATTCAATTGCAATCTTCAAGTTCTAAAGTATTGAAGAATGAGTTTATGATTAACTCATTTGTTGAATGTTTGGAAACGGAATCTAAAGAACTGAGATTAGAAACACTCAATTTGATCGTCACATGTCTGGACTTCGTTCACGCCAACTATTCGTATAATTTGGCCCATAAATTGTTGGGAATCGACAAAACGAGAGCATCACTCAAAGAAGTGGGAAATTTAGGCCAAACCTTCACGTGTTTGCATTCAATATTAGCTTTTTTCGATTCTTCAGTTGATATCAAAGAATTTTTAGAAGAGCGTCGATTAGGAATTCAAATACTTTATAAGCTTTGTGTATCTCTTTATACATATGAAACTGTTTTAAGGTTTTTGAGAACGAGTTACGATTTCATCGTACAATACCTACAGTTATGGGAGAAAATGCGTTGCGATTCGTCTCATGATCCAGACTTAGAAGAACTGGTTTTACCCGAATTGACTTACTTTTTGCAAATACTATCAATTGATATAAAAATAACTTCACAACAAAATCTGAAGTCTCACTGTGCGACTTATGTCAACTTTCTATTCATTGAAACAAAAAAGGGCCGTATTTTGGATTTGTTAAATGCTTTCATTTTCAGTCATTCGCATCCATTAATGCCTAATTTGGAATTTTTTGAGCCCAAAGGATTGTGGAAAGCAATTACAGAATGTTCGGCACATAACAAATCAATTGATCTGAAAGCACTTCATCAGAGATTATTGAATGAAATTCGATTATATGGACCACAACTAGGAGTCGTTCAAACAAATCTTGTGAGAAATGAGTTGAAAACTATTTTGACATTTGGGGCCGCTTTGAATGACTCACAACAAAAGCTAACCGTTAAAACTCAGTATTTCGAAGCGTGGCGTGAATTGCTTGAAGTCTTAATCATCACTCATAGTCTTGATTTATTTGATGGCGAATTGCGTGCCCGATATCTCATAGAAATTCTTCATGAATTGATTAATAGAGCATCTGAACCGACAACATCGACTTCTGTTTTGAACCCCATTTCATCGGCTGTTCTTATAGTTTGTTCTGCTCTTTACGACATTAAATCTCAGGCAATGACTTCCAACATAGCTTCTTGTGCCAAATCGATTATGAATGCTTTGGATTCTTCGTCTAACGCTGTCTGGAGTGATCAGAAAAGAACTCGTATTAATTTTTATGGTTCACTCTTGTATTTGTTCCGTTCTTTGCCCTATAATTTATTCAATGAACTCAAATATAGTAACAGATTATTGGAACGATTGTCTAAAGATATGTTATCGGGTCATGAAGTGGCCAAAGTCTTATCGATTTCACTTCTCAATCGAAGTGATCTCTCGATGTGGTTCAATGAACTCTCTTCTAATGGTACTCTCAGACAGCTTTTGGATAGTTTGCTATCTGATGACAGGGAAATCAGAGCCAATAAATGTGAATTCATTAAGTCTTTCTATGGGTTTGAATCCAAAATGGTATTTAAGAAAATATTTAAACTTAAACTATTCAATCAGTCGTTTTGATTATAAATTATTGTTTTTCAGATGCTTTTTTTGCAAATATTTTGTTCGAATAATGGCACTCATTTGCCAATTCATAATCTTGATATCGTTGGAACACTTGAATCCATTCAAAGCTTTGATATGTATCCTTATTTAGTCGGTCAGAATGTTGTCTGTCATAAAATATTTGTCGATATTTTAAGATTAATCCTTGCAATGTCTACAACTAATAATCAGCAAACAATAAATGAGGTAAAGATTCAATTTGAGTTTTTTAAAGTTATAATTAAATGATTAATTGTATTGAAACAGTTGGGACAGTTTGTGTCGTCGCGATCTATTCTATGCGATATACTTCGAATCGCGCCTTCAATCAAAAATACGAGTGAAGGCAAAGAAGTTATAGTTTTAATATCGAAAGTCGTTTCCCGTTTGATTACATACACAAATAAAAGTTTGCAAATCTCTTTCATTAAACTTCTTTCTCATTATTACATGGATTTCACTGCATCTGAAGAAAGTGAAATAGTATTCAATATTCTTTACGGTTGTATACAATTCAGTCGAACTAACGGTAAGATAATTTTAGTTATTTTTTATAAACAACTCGTACTTAAAATTTATTTCTAAAATTTTTCGACTATAGCTTTTATTATACAATCATGATATTCAATATATTTACTTAAATATAACTTTAAAATGCATTAATTCTAATTAAATTTTCATCTCTGGTCATGAGTTGCAAAAATGCATGCGATTTGTGTTGTACTAAACTTTATCCTCAATAAGTTTAAATTATGATAAATATATCATTTATATATCGAATAGTTTTCCTTTTAAGGAATTTCCTGTTAAGTGTTTTCCTACTTTACAATTCAAATTTATTATTTGCCATTCTATGACCCAAACGATTGTTAGAAACCCGTTTAATTCAAATTGATATTAAATGCAGTTCACAAATGGATTGGACAAGAATAACATGAAATTACTCGTTCTGTATTACTTTCATTCAAGTTTTCATTTATAATTATCAACCCTTTATTATAACAGAATTTTTTATTTGTATAATCCATAAAAATTATTTATTTATTTATTTTATAATTACAACATTATTTAAACATATTGTTTATTTACTTCGTTTGCATTCTGGCCAACCATTTATCAGTCAATATAGTTATGATTAAATCAAAAGAATAATAATTCAAAATTAAAATGACTTTTCTTCTCTTGTTTTTCATGAATTAAATTGAATTTTATTTATTGTTTCAAAGCTAAGGAAATGCTTTATATTAAAGTTAATACTTGTTTGAATCATAGCTGAACTAGATTTTAAACTCAATTATCAAACATTATTTTAAACTAAAGATTAAATTCCTAATGATTTTAAACTATATTTGAAGGTCTTCTACCACTTTTTGAGCCAACTTTAGTCACACAAGACTCGAACCTTATAACTGATCAACCTTTGGGTTTATTGGTAACAATCATTAATAGATGCACTTCAAAGTCCACTGAAATTGTACATTATTTGCTAATCATTGAATCTGCGCTCTATTTGCTTTGGCATCACTTGAATTTGTACTTTTCACTATTGAATTTGCCGAATGAAAAACTAGAAGACGTGGAAAATATGAGACTTCAATCGGAATATATATTGAGTGATGCGTTCTTTTCTAAAATACAAGCCTTAACTCAAGTAATAATACTATACATAGGTTTTACTTCTATTTTATTTATTTTCTTTTAACTTTATTAGAAAAACACATTTGTGGACGCATTGATTCGGAGATTGAAGAGAATAATACATCTAAAGAAGCCCAACAATATTACTTTTAACAATTAATCATTTATTAGATTATATTAATTTGAATTGAATTATTAAATCTGCAATTATTAAGAAAACTTTCTCGAATTTGCAATTTTGTAATGTTATGTAATTCTTTTATAAAGGCATTAAACATTTAATTTCATGCATTTATCCTATTATTCAAGCTTTTCATTTATCTTAAAAGAGTTTAAAAAACTTATTTGTAAATAAGAGAAACGTTAATAAAAGTGTCCGCCCATTCATAGCCCTAATTCTTTTTTCCTCATTTATTGGATCACTAATGATAAAAGTATGCTTTGGGTGCGAAACATAACTCATATAACAAAGTGATTGTTAGGCTGTCATTAACTTCAAGGACAAAATAATAACCGTATTAACATTCGAATAGTTTGTTGTTTGAATTATGAAAAATGGATGAGAACTTACTAGAAGTGCCAAAATCTCTCAGATTTCTACACATTCAGCATAAAAGTGACAATGATTTCGAATATAGTGTTGATCGAACTCATTCTGATAATGTTTGCCAACTTATGCCAAATTTTAGAGTACTTTCTTCTCTTCCCAATAATAATAATAATCATAGTATTTATCGATCAAAAACTTCTGACAAATATTCCAATGAAAGAAGTGTTCAAACTTTTGATATTCGTTACACAAATCCAAATGAAATATTTGGAAAGTTTGGGGACCGCAGAATATCTAAATCATTGCCTGAAGATCTGGATTTCTTATCGAAATATTCTCATCAAAACACTAAAGAAACTGAAAGTTTGTCAGACAGTGAATCATTACTATCAGAAAGCATAACTCCTTTTTGGAAAAGTAAAGCTGACTTTCTATTCGCTGGAATTACACTTTCACTCGGATTGAACAACATATGGAGGTAAGACATCTCTGAGGCATCTTAACTATGACTTGAGTAAAAGTCTTTTAAAACTTCTCAGATTTCCATACTATGCATACAAATGCGAGGGCCCGGGTATGTAAACTTTCTTAAAGTTTTTAAACATATTAAATTAGTTTATCATCAGATTATTTGTTGATCATTCATGAAAACTCAATTTATTTTGATGAGTTGCTTCATTCAATTTATATTTATTTTGTTGATTAGGTTCACTATTTGTTTTATATATATTTCAACTGTTTGTATGCGGTTTTCCATTTCTATGCATGGAATATGCGATCGGACAGTTCACAAAACAGGGTCTCATTAGAGCTTTAGGAAATCTCTGTCCATTACTTAAAGGTTAGAAAATTTTCTGTCAATTTTCACATATATTTTTTCATCGATAAAAATATAGTCGAACTTCTTATATTGTACAGGAATAGGTATTGTCAGCGCTGTTGTTGTCAGTTTGTTAATACCATTATATAACGCTTTGAATTCTTGGACATTATTTTATTTTTTCAAATCATTTCATACCTCTCTTCCATGGACTAAATGCACAAATGCTTCTCGAAATTGTCTTGAAATATATTATGAAAAGCATGTCATGAAATTGCAAAGAAGACAATTAGATATAAATAATTTAAGCGATGTCTCGACGCTCTCCACTTCTGATTTCTTTCAGTGAGTTTGAATAGTTGACTTGTAGTCATATTTGTACTTGTATTTAATTAAAAATTGAATTTTGCTTAAGTAATAAACTAATAAATTCTGAGGAGTCATTGGGTTTATTTCGATGGGAACTATTGGGGATCATTATATTTATTTGGTAAGTCAAATACTTTTAAGTAGAAAAATTCATTGCACCCCATCAGCTAACTTTTAACATAATTATATCCTTATAAAACTTGTAAATTAAGTATTACTGTCTGATTAAAAGTTTTTAACTAAACACTCAATAATTATTATTGAATGAATTAAATCATTAGTGATGTTGAAGAAGCATTGCATCATATTAGATGAGCTCAAATCAATACCTTTACCCTATGATTCTTGTATTTCTAATTTATTAATCAATGGGATAGGTTTTGATCACTTTTTAAAGTTACAGATTCATGGGTTTTAAGCCTTTTTGCTTTCATAAAGCATTTTTTGAGTTCTTGTTTAAATTTTTGCTAGAATTGCGCTTAATGTCATTTATTGAATACCTGTAATTATGTAAATTACTATTACTAAAGTAGACTATTTTCACAAGTTTGTGGAATCCCTTTATTCTTTGCACAAATTTGAAAATTATAGATTATTATCTCAAATAAAACTTAACTGAAGAGTGATTCTAATTTTTAAGGATTGTTGTGTTCATATCTCTAAGAAAAAGTATATCATTTTCGACGCACTCCAATAACTATATGGCAATATTGCCGTATTTCGTTTTGGCAGTACTTCTTTTACGCACAATAACTCTTGAAGGTTCAGCTGAAGGAGTGATCTACTTCTTGAGACCGACATGGAATGGCATCTTTGATACTCGAGTATTTGATTTCGAATGAGATATGAGTTGATTACATATTGAAAATACATAATTACTTTTGCAGACTTGGATGAATTCAGCTGTTCTATGTTTGCATTCTTTAGGCACTGTTTCAGGAATAAGTCTTTCAATAGCAAATTCCAATAAAGATCATAACAACATAATGAGGTATTTTTTAATATTCATATGCTTTGCATTCTCTAAAGCTTCAAATCAAGTCTTTGGATGATATGCTTGCACTCGAATTTCACTAGTCTTTTCTCTTGACCGCGAAAACCGAGAAGTTTTTTCAAATTCTAAATAAATTATTAATATTAAGACTTCCTATTATTATTGTTTTTTGAGTTTTAAAAGGAGGATAATTTCGATTCAAGAGATTATTCTGTGTTTATGAGGAGGCTTTTGAGTTCTAGTTGCAAACATTTCTAAATAAGACAGAACTAACTATAATTAACTTAACTATTGGAAAGCTTAATAAATGAATAGTCAATTGAATTTTCATTGAATTCATTCAAGTGTTTCCACAAATTACTTAAATTTATAAAGAAGTTAACTTAAAATTGAATACAGAGATGCGTATGTGATCTGTTTCATCAATCTATTATCGATCACTACAATTGGTTGTATAACCTTTGGAACTTTGGGTTTCATCGCTAATCAATCGAATAAACAAATTGAAAATGTTTTATCAGATGGTATGATATCTGAATTGGATTCTCTAACTATTAACTTTATGCTATTGAAAATAAATTTCATATAACTTATAATCTATGATAGTGTTAAACAACTCTTCTAAAGGGATTTATCAAAGTTTGTAAATCAGTTGACAAACAATTTTTGCCCCTTTAGAAAAGAAATGATAAATTTAATATTCTAATCAAATTCTAATGCCTTATTCTTTATTTGAATTGAGACCCAGGAATGCCATTTATTATTTATTCACATCTTCTCGCATCGATGCCATTATCCCCGCTTTGGTCAGTCATATTCTATATTACGATATTCTGTTTGGGAACTGGATATCAGGTATTCATTTCGCAGTTTTAGGTGTTTTTTAAACTAAACGTTAAGGGGAGCGTTTTGGGTACATTGTTGTGCTTATATTGATTCTAAATTTGTCTCAACTCAACATTTTACTCACTCAATACAAGTACTCATGTATTGAAGAAATTGGCAGCGCGGGGCCTGCGATCGGACCGATGGTCGTGGCTCCGGTCCTTCTCTCGACACGTGTTTTAAACTGTTTTAAGTTGTTATTAATTGTATTAGAGGTATACGTGTATTACAGTTCTCGCTGTTAACTCAACTTTTAAAATGAGAATCTCAATTTGTAGTTTAGATTCAATATCAGCAAATGCACAACAATGTACTCAAGAGCTCCCTTTAACGTCTACTTTTTTTAAAATCCATAATTGTTGCAAAATCGTGCTCTCATTCAAATTGGGTTGAGATGAGTTGAGAAAAATTGATTAACTCAAAGCTGCAATGGAATAATTAAATTTCAAAATCGTAAATGTTGTCCATGTTTATAATGAATTTGAATCATTGCTTATGTTTGCTGTTGAAAAGCTTGAGCAATACATTATTCCATTGAAGAATGCGAGTGAAATTAATAGCTTTCTGTTATTGAGCTTTAATTACTTTAAAAGGGCAACAATAAAAAGAAGATGGAAAGTACCCTTATTTCATGGTATTTCCACTTGGATTTCGTTGAAACTCAATAGTTTTGAACGAGTAATACGAATACTAATTCATTTTTTGTGAAATGATTGGTTTCAGAAATATAGACAAATGAAGGCCTAAACTTAAGAGGAGCCTTAGAAGAAATATTTTCTCACTTAAGGGCTTAAGAAATATTTGTATTGGTGAACATTTGATATATAAAATGATAACTGATTTCAAAATATCAAATATTTATAAATAAATGATTAAGCTAATAGTTTGAACTCTTTCTCAATATTAGGATAACAAAACATTACG
>JAQFZT010002067.1:0-12660 GCA_034696325.1 Camisiidae sp. | reverse complement strand
TTACCGAAAAAGGAATCCGGTCTTCCACTAAACGCATTTTGCTTGAAAGCATCTCTGGCCAAATCATAATCATAGATAAAGACCAATGGTATGTTTCCCATCCAGAATGTGGCAACTGGTCCATATTTTTGTCTTAGTTTCGCAAATTCATAGCTCGGGTGCTGCTTAGACCTGCTTAACACTATTAAAAACTTCAAGATTGTAAGATTGTACAGGTAATTGCATCAGACGTACAAACACTTGAGCAAACTCTCTCTCTCTCTCTCTCTCTCTCTCTCTCTCTCTCTCTCTCCCTCCCTCTCTCTCTCGCGGTTATGAAAAATGGTATGATTATAGTATCATAAGTTTGACCCAACTTTCTCTTCTTTCTTATATTCTTTAAAGTGGTTATTGAACTTGTTGGTTACTGTGTCACCTTTGATTTCTATGTAGAATATGAAAAATAAATTAAAGAAAGGGGGAAAACAAAAATGATGATCTAATGGTAAAATGTTTTCTTGAAGTGAGGTTAATAGTATTGTATATATGAAATACTCTTTGACTTCTTTACGGAATGTACAATGAGTTCATTTCCTCATAATAGTCATGAAGATGATAGCGATGTTGATGATAGTAATGCATTGACGCATACCTACTAAAAAGTATTCAACATTAACTGTGAAATGTGTGGAAAATACTCTTTGAAAAAAAACAAGCTGTGAAAGTGGATTCTCATTATAAGGGTTTGAATGATACACAGTATGACACTATTGTTTAAAAACAAAGAATTGCTGATTATATCATGATTTACTCACCCATGGCATTGATGGCGTTGATTTATGATAACTAAGAAAAGGTCAACTTATTCGTGGTTTGGACTGAGCTCTTTCTTGCATTCATAGGGAAACAATTTCTATTGTGATGAATAAATTGATCAATTAATGTAAATTAACCGATCATTTTAGTCTTGAAGAATATGGGAAACTTGATTCAAAATTAGTTTAGATTAAATATTTTCTCTTACATCTCATTTATTGCTGGAAAAAAGTGTCTGCTAGAAAAGTCATTGCAAACAAATTCATGATAAAAATTTCAGACTATACTTTAGTGACTCAAATCTTACTTATTAGTAAAGTATTAGTGAAACGCTCCAATTGTAGCAGAATCTGTATTCACACGTTTGTGGGAAATAAACTATAGTTGAGAACATAAGTAAAAAATATATATCTGTATTGACTAAAATATACCAATAGGTGACGGTTCGATACATTGTTAACCAACTTTTATTATTATTAGATAGAATTTAGAGCAATAACTCTATTATTTAGAGATCAATCGCTTAACTCAAGTTATATATGATAAGAATATGTACTCGAATTTCATTATTTTTTAACGTTAGTCAAGGTTTTATCCTTACAAGTTGTAATGCTTTGTTATTAAATATGTTTTGTATGAATACATGATTTTTCTATTAAATTTATGAGAAATTCAGAATCGAAGGCCAAATTGATAGTCACATACACTAGTTCTCAAATCCTGGTATATACTTATTAACCTCAAGACCTCATGTCAATTGCGTGGTTTGCGGTTTAGTTATAGTTTTCGTGTAGTTTTGTTTGTTTAAAAATCCGTGAATTATAGTTTTTTATCTAGTTTTATGATCTATTTTTGACTTTATTTTAGTAAAAAATCATATAAATCATTGAATAGATTTGTTACTCAATTTGATTAGTCCAGTGAATCGGATTTGCAGTCCTATGAAAGATAAATGAATTCTTGATAATTTATTTTTGAAGTTTATTCAAAATTTAAATATCATGTTTTCATGTCTCCAAAGCATGGCTTCAGAAGCTTTCAGCTATAATAAGTGATTTACTGACTGAAGTTGTCTTACGGTATATTAAATGAAATCGTGCGTTACTTTTCAACCTTCAAAAGTCATGTTTAAGTTATATTGTAATGTCAATTATTGGAAAATAGGGTTCTGAAAAGAATTTGGAATATTTTTTACTGCAATACATTCACAAATATATTTAAATAAAACAAATTACAAAACATAACAACAAAATAGATGTGTAATATTAATGTTAAGCTCAACTTATTTTAAAGTTTCGCTTCATAAGTTTGAAATGACATTTCTTATTATACGCACTCCACTGCACAAAATAAGTTTAATATTGAACTTAAAGTTATTTAACTTTTATTAGAACTTTGAATAAATTTTCTCTTATCTAAGACTCAAACGAGTGCTTATAATTAGAGTTACGATAAGAACAAATTAATTCAAAAGTTGAGCTTAAAAATAAGTTACCATTAATTAGAGGCTTATAAATAGTTTTCTAATTTATTTACGACTGAAATTTTTAGTTTACTGTTTACAGCATATATTTAACATGTTTTTGTTTGGTTTTATTAAACATTATTTTATGAGTTAATTCATAGATCTGATGAAATAGTCATCACATCATTTATACTATACTATATACCACACCATAACTTTATTCAAGAAAAAAATTATACAAATGAGTGGTTTGGGATAAGAACAAAAGATACTTTATCTATTTGTTGCCACAATTAACGCTCACATGTGGTAGTATTTAATTGAGAGTTTTCTATCACTAGCAAGTAATTTAAATATGTATAAAAACATGATTTATTATAAAATTAAAATACAAGGCATTAAAACTCGCCCTGAAATTCATTTAGAGTGCTGTGAATAGTAATTATTTTGAGAGTTAACGTCAGGAATTCTTCGGAAAAAAGTAGAAAAAGAGATAAAGAGAAATACCAAATGCATTGAACTGAGAATAAAATGGTTTTATTTTTTGCCTTTTTAGTAGTATCGTGTCTGAAATCTAAATCATGAACAATGCCAAATGTGCCACTAGTTCTGCACGACTTATACGCGAGATTGCTTTGAAGAAAGGGCTTATTTTTAGTCTATATTTCTTAATTGGTTAATTTTTACTCAAAGTATAGATGAAAATTGTATTGTAATAGTAATATGTGTGCATTCCTTAGAAATATGTTTGAATTGTGAGCACTACCTCATTTGTCCTTGTCTTTAATGGCTTCATTTCAGTTCTTTGACCCGTTTAAGTCGCAACAAGTGTGTGTTCATTACAGTGTAATTAGAGATTCGTTAGTACTCTTCATAAACAATTTCGTTCAATAGTTAGTCAATACTTTGTTCTCTTCCTCTATATTTTCTCCAATTGATTGATTCTCACTGTTTATCGATCTAATCTATACAATTAAACCCTGTGTTTATGTTTAATTTTCATTTAATTATATTGTAGAGAACTTTAACCAATAGTTATAGTAATATTTAAAAATTTATAATGAATTTCTATTGTCTACTTTTGTAACATTTGTGACTACTTTATGCTGATAAAGCAAATCTTAATCTAGATATTCTAGACTCTACACTTCTACTAAAGTTTGTGCACAACGGTCTGTTAGTCAAGCGGGTTTTAGTAGCACTTCGGTATAACATCATAACGTAATGACTCTCTAAATTATTTTTCGCATCAGGTGTAAAAACATGAATAATTCTACTATTTCGATAAATACTTACTACAAGTTCATTCATTCCGATTTCCGTACCTGTAACTCATTCTACAAATTTTCTATTCAGCATTTCAATTAAACTTCTTTAGAATAACACAAATCTATTTTATAATTATTAAATTCAATCTTTTCAAAGCTTTTCAAATTAAACAAAAGTTAGGGATTAAAGAAAACTTAAAGTCAAACTTCATAACTATTAGAAAATAAGAATTTTTTCTGGAAAAACTGGGAATTTCAGCAAAACTTGTAATTATTTATTACTGAAACTTTAATTGAAGTATTTTTTTATGATAATTTGAAGCTAGAAAAGAGGACGATGTAGTAAATGCCCCTCAACTTTACCAGAAACTAGAAGTTATTTCATAGAAAAGAGCTGTAAAAACTTTTAAATCTTTATTAATTGAATTAAACTCTGTAATCTCATATAATTTTTACATATTTCAAATTGATTTGTGAATTAATCATATGATTCAACCAAATTTTTATATTTAACCTCTTGTATGAACGCTTTCAATAGAAATGAGACTCAACTTTCAGTATTGATTGATAGAAATTGGCAATTAATACACAATATAAGTGTTAGAGTTGGCTTCTATGCTTAATCCAATTTATTCTATATAATAAATATTATTCCCATAGCATTAACATGAATTGGGTTAAACATGGAATTTGACCGAATATTCGACGATCTCATATAAATTTGAATAAATATCAAACCAATTACTAATTGTGATTAATTAATTAAAATCAAATGCGGTCTTTTATTTATGCATACCTCTAATTTTGATTTTTGATCTCAAACTCAGTACTGACGGTTGGCCTAAATTTTTGTTGAGTAATTGATTATAACGTAATAAATATTGATTCAAAAATATGAACTCTATGATTTTGAGCCTCCCCCTCCCCTCCCCTCCCCTCCCCTCCCCTCCCCTCCTCTCCTCTCCCCAAAGAGTTGTTAAAGTGTCAAACTCTTTACTGCCACAGAATAAAATACCAGAATATGGTCTGTACTCTTACACTACATATTGATTGATACATTTATTTTATTTAAGTCACAATATTCTCATAAGGAATGAGATCACAGATTACTATAGGATTGATTTCGGTCCCTAACTTTCATTCTTATCCCGTTTCCCTCGCTTTTGACGAGATTCTAATGTTGTGGGATCCGATATGGATCTTTCTGTGCCCGAAACTTTGTGGGTCACCACTATCTTGAAGTGAAAAAATTGGTGCCAAATTGTATTGATTTTGTGCTTATGATCATTGCTGCTGATTGATGATCAAATACCAAATGTTATTAAAAAATTTAAATCAGTCAAAAAAACTCTTTCATTCGTGTTGAATCTACTCTTTTTTAATAACTCTTCACTCAATGTAACTGTTTTTAAAAACAATTAAAACTCTTAAACCGTAGTTTAAAAAAAACCTACTTTTTATGGTTTTGATTGGATTTCCATTTATAAAGTTGAAGATTGAAGTGCTTTAAAAAAAGTAACTTAAATGAAAGTAAGTGTTGCTTAAATTGTTTAAACACTTCCACGATTTATTTAATTTGGATTTAGAATAAAGAAAGTGAAATAGACATTAAGCATAATTACTATTAATATTTGCATTTAATTGAAGTGCTTGAAAATATAATGGGCACTACTTAACAGAGTGAAAGCAAAAAGAGAAAGATCTACATAAGTTATATTTAACTCAACAGATAAAGTGGTAGCAATTAATCTGATTTAGTTAACTTCCGTGATTTAATTTCAAATTTATAATTCATGAATAATTTAAAACATTCGTTGAATCATTTTTCAATTGTATAATATAACTATTGCTTTAATCATATTTTTATTCATTACTACGAAATGAAAAGCATATCTTTAATATTAATGAACTCTCGATGTATTTGTCAATAGGCTGTAAATTTTATCCGATTGGAGAAAACAGAAGGTTTGAAAGGGTTGCCGAAAACTTACCCGTCGGTTAGTATTTCTCATTGAATATTTTTATTATTTCATCATTGTTTCATTTATTTAATATTCAAAATTAAATAAATATTATTTTTAAAATGAATTTTTGCATTAATTATATAGGAAATGAAGTGTTCAAAGTTGAAGTTCATCCCAGAGTTGATTTCAGACTCGAAGCTGTAGATAATAGTCTAAGTGACATAAATTATTTTAAATATGAAGTTATTGATGATAAAATTGTTGCCATAAAACTTGCTCATTCTTTAGAGGATCTCGTCGATAGGGTATGTCCAAAACAAAAAAAAATTACCTTATGCTTAAAGTGTGAAATATTCATTACTAGCGAGACCCTCAAAGTGTTTTGAAATTCAAGCTTACCTGCAAAGGCACGAGTGGAACGGTATGATTATTTATTTTACTTTTAATATCCTAGAGTTTTATTTACAATTTAAGGGTAATTTCATAGTCAATGAACGTAATTAAGTTTTGCGAATTTTTTTCGGTGTAATTTTGTATTCCATAAGTTATATTCAGCTGATATATTAATTGAAGCACAGATTTTAAAGCTGATATCATACCAAACCTATAGCCTACTTTTGTATCTACATATCATTTAGTTATATTGAGAATAGCTTCAAGTTTCATTGGTTTCTTCAATAAAAAAGAAGATTTTTATAAAGTTAGAATAGTTATCAAGTCATAAACCATTTAAGTTTTTATATGTTTACGAAGAATGTTTTGTTGTGTTAATGCAAAAGTTATGCATATCTATGTATAATAAATATTCATATTTTTCATTAACTTATTTAAAAAGAAAATCTTATTTGGGTTATGCTTTCACTTGGAAATAAGTTTTATTGACAAGAATAATCAAAAAGCCTATTATTTTGAGGTCATAATGATTTAACACTTCTTAAAACTAATACTGATTGCAAGATCTCTTTATCGAGACTTGAGCTGCTATTATTCGAGAAGTTTTATATCCTCATTGTCCCTATTCCTTCAATTAATAACTTTTATTCATAGAAATTTGAATCTAAATTCATTTTCATTGTTATAGGAAGAAGCGTTTCTACCTGTGACAGGTATAAAAGTATTTTAATTTTGAGGAAATTTATGCCATTATAATTACTAACCTCTATTTTAATGCAAGTTTACGTTTTAATCCATAGTTTATGTTCAAGATGTTAACGATCACTCACCGGAATTTCAGAATGTTCCTTATTCTCTAGAAGTTGATGAGGTATTACTCTTAGTATTATAGATGGTTTAATGATTTTTTGATTGGGAAAAACTTGCTTTTGAATTGACATTTGCTAAAGTGTTATATTTGACTTTTGAAGTTAACACCAGTTGGACTGACCGTATTTCGTGGTATACATGCCCTGGACCGTGACAAGCCTAATACTGCAAACTCGGATATAACTTATTCAATTGTGGTAACTTTATTTGCTATACTTAGCACTCAAAATACTCTAATAGTTATGACTTACTATTTGTCATATATAGGGTGGCAATGAAAATAACTCGTTCATCCTTTCCGACCCAATTGAAGGCATACTTGTTATTAATAAACCATTAGATTATGATAATGGGATTCGAGAATTCAAGATTCAAATACAAGCCTCGGTATTAAATATTTACATTAAATAATCATTGAATAGCATGAGAATGCGTAAAATAATATTGAAACTATACCCATTAGGATCACGGCAGTCCCATTAGCTTAAGTCAAGTAACAGCTATGACTATACGTGTCAAAGATTCTGACGATCAAAATCCAGTCTTCACTCAAGAGATTTATAAGGCCAGCGTTTCTGAAACCGCTAAAATTACGGTATGAATTGCATCATAAATAAAACTTTAGGAACCACAACACCATCAAAATTTCGATTAAAAACAATAGGGTCTCAACTTCTTCAAATCAGGCTAAAGCCATCTTTTTCAATAGTTAACAGCTTAAGAATATATTACAATAAACTTTGATTTTTTCAGTTTTGAATTTGCATTTCTAATCAAATGAATTTATCGATCATTCAATAAAGCGCTTTAAGCGCTTTTCTAATATGAATTCCGGATTTCTGTTTTGTTTGGATACATTTATTTTGAATTTTAATTATTTCCCTAAAACTTAGCCATAAGTTCAGTGTCACCAAGTTTTCACATTATTATTAGGGCTCAGAATCTACTGAACTAACAGATAGCTTTATCTATGATATTCTTATAACAATTCTCACGGCTTTTCATTCAACTCTTATAAAAAAGACTAAATAATATATGAAAAAATGTAAATTTCATACTGAGAGCTTCTTGAAAGTTATTATACATTGAATACTTGCTTCACTACATCTTTAATGGTGAAAACTGTTTACTTACAATGAACTTTATGAATGGAACAGAAATAGTATCAGAGATATATGATTTATATCTTAATAAATTTAATTAATTGAAATATAGGGTCATCGCATACGTGAAAAAGTGGTTGTTCAGCCTGCTATTCACGCCTTTGATTTAGATACGGGAATAAATGCAAGATTACGTTATGCAATCATTTTAGGTAAATTGAATGCTCTTATCTTTTACATTTTCACTTATAATTACTTTTATTTGATCTCGAAGGTAATGAGGGAGGATTTTTTGAGATGCACGACCAAACCGGTGAACTGTTTCTCGTTCGCGAAATTGATTTGGAAAGTTTGCCAAATGCTGTCTTAAGTCTTCAAATACAGGTAATGTCGAGTATTGAGCATTTTTGCCAACAAATAAAAATAATGATAACAATCAAATGAACGACTTGCAACTGAGACCTCACTTAAACCGGTTCACTCAAAATTATTAATGAGTGGAATAAAAGCTGAAAGTTAGATAATAATACATTTTGGAAGACTGTAAGTCAAGGGACTCTTATAAGGGATTGATTGGACCTAATTATATATTCTAAAACTGCTATTATCGCTGTTGTTCAATAGAAGTTACACCTTTTCTTATAGCAAGATTGTCGACAGTTGCTTTTTTATCACTTATAAACTTGAATATTTGGGACAACTTGTGTATCTAGTCTTTCATACACTGCACAGTAGCCTCCATTCAATCAGATCAGCCAATTTCAAAATTAATAATTACAGTTCAGTTAACATCAATATGGTTTTCAAGATATATTTAAATTAGTTCAAAGAAAAGCCCCTTTCAATCATTCTTTATAAAAGATAATTCATATGTAGCCTCATTTGATATGTAATTTTATTTTTCCGATCGTTCAAAGCTTTTATTTTAAATTAGTTATTGAGCGAGTGATTAATTGTTATTTGCATTTCCATTGTTTTATAGGCAGCCCAAGTAGACAATCCATTGAGACAAGCGCTCGCTCGAGTCGATGTTTTTGTAATTGATGTGGTAAGACATTCGACACATTTATATATTGTTTCGAATAAACTTTATATTAAGTTTAAGTTTGACTTGACTATCATTTACTTTGAAACAGAATGACAATTCTCCTGAGTTTGAGTATGACATGTACAATATAACAGTGATGGAGAACTTGCCTCCAGGTTTCACAGTCTTGCAGATATTCGCAGTGGACGCCGATAAAGGAGAAAACGCTCATTTCAAATATATACTCGACGATGAATCGGGAGCTTTCAAAATAGACGAGAACACGGGTTGGATAAGCGTTAAAGACCCGGCAAAACTGGACAGAGAGACCAATGATAGAATACAAATGAAAGTATCGGCCATTGAACGCAAACCTAATATAAATCCCGAGACTTTGAAGCCAAGATTCACTACAGTAGAGCTAAACCTACTCGACGCGAATGACAATAATCCACAATTTTTCCCCACAAATTTATATACATTTAAAGTATTAGAAACGGCTCCGACCGGTACTATCGTTGGAAGTATTTATGCAAATGACAAGGATCTGAATGAAAACGGAAGAGTGACTTATTTCAAGCAAAACGATACTATTAGTCAAAGTGTGCCATTCGATGTGTTTCCTCACAATGGCTCCATTTATGTGGTCGACTCATTCCTTCACTTACCCAATAAACCAGAACAATACACATTCTTCATCGTTGCTTCCGATTCAGCCAAAATACGGTTTGAACGCAGGACAGGAGTGGCTATAATTCGTATAAACGTAACTGATATAAACAATAGTGTTCCTGAATTTATTGGCGCTCCTTTTGAGGCATATGTAGGCGAATCTCTGCCTGAAGGCGCATATGTCACACAAATTACCGCAACAGATGCAGATTCCATCGATACTAAACCTGAATATTCAATAGTTGCTGGAAATGATGACAAATTGTTCATTATAGATTCAAGTAGTGGTCGCATATTCACTGCAGCCGTTCTTGATTATGAACGAAAACAAAGTTATGATTTACTCGTTCAAGTTTCTGATGGTATCAACACAGCGGTCGCACCACTTTTAGTCAATTTAGTCGATATTAATGACAATGCACCACATTTTACACATAACTTTTACAACTTTTCTGTAAGTTTTGAAAACCAATTTCCAAATAAATTTCTATAATAAATCATTATACAATACAGTGCGTCGAAGAAATGGCTGAAAATGTGACCGTCGGTTCAGTTTTAGCCTTAGATCGTGATTCTGGGAAAAATTCTGTTGTGAGATATAGTATTATTGGCGATCACGCGAACGACGCTTTTGTTATCGAACCATTGACTGGTAATATCAGAACACGTCTTCGTCTCGATAGAGAATCAGAGTCTAGAATCGAATTCATGGTAATCGCATTCGATAGCGGTATTCCTCAGTTGAGCGGAACCACTAGTGTTATCGTTGCAATAGAAGACATCAATGATAACGCACCATTCTTTGAACAAAATCAATACGTTGTTGAAGTTTCAGAAGAAGTCGATCCACCCCTCGATATATTTCAAATCAAAGCCAATGATCGCGATACTAATGATAACGCTGTCATCAAATACCTCATATTAGCAGGAAATGAAGACAATGTCTTCAATATAAACACTGATACGGGTCTTCTCTCCACTTCAGATAAGCTTAATTTTGAGAGAAAGTCTGAGTATCAACTATTTGTTGCCGCAAGAAATTTGAGACCATTTCAAGGGCCGAATGCAGTAAATGTTGTGAACCCTTCAGTTCAAGTAATCATAAAAGTCCGTGATATTAACGATGAGTTAGTTGTATTCGATCAGCAGTCATATCACTTTAGAGTATTTGAAAGTTTGCCCCGAAGTCAAGCAATTGGGTACGTGAACGCCACAAATCCCGGTCGACTGCCTAATGAACAAGATATCATTTATTGGATCGGAGAAGAATACAAGAAACAAAAAGCAAAATTCACCATCAACTCAAAAACTGGGGAATTAATATTAATGGATGACATTGATAGAGATTTTCCTTCTAATGAGCATTCTTTCAAGTTAAAAATCTTTGCACGCGATCGGCTTTCCATCAATTCATTCAACACAAGTGTTCCCATAATCATTGATGTTCTCGATGTTGTAAGTCGAAGCTCTAACACGAGATAATTCGATTATTTAATTGACTCCAGAATGAATTCAGTCATAGAAAAGTCATTAATTCATTTATAAGTTCAATCTTAGTTTTTAATTCAAACACATTCATAGAAATCAAATTTTCTTATATAGTTTTAAATCAGAGGTTTAGTTCATTCTTTACATGCAATTCAGTTATTCATTTTAACTGTCATTTCATAATTGATATCTATAGGAAAAAGATAAAAATAAGATGAAGTTATTGTTGATAGAAATATACTAATGATTTGAAAGCAAATTATTTTGTCAATCATTTATCACGCATATTAAAGATTTAAAGAATATATTTTAATTTTTCTTTTCATATTAGAATGACAACTCTCCTTCATTTAATGAGGACAGGTATATATAATCGATTTGCACTCGATTTGCTCAATATTTACGATGTTTATCAATTTTTTTTATTGCAGATATGTTTTAGAATTGCCTGAAAGTTTGCCTCCGGGAACAACTTTACCAGCATTTTATCGAATCAGTGATCTTGACTCTGGGGCTAATGGCAAAATAGTTAGCTATCATCTCAATGGATCTTCCAATGAAATTTCAATGTTTTCCGTAAACAATATCACAGGAGTTATTACATTAATTTCTCCACTCGATTACGAAACCAAAGACAAACATGAGTTCGGTTTGATAGCAATGGATGGCGGAACACCTCCTAATATCGGTTCTACAACTGTTGTGTTAAATGTGGCCAATATTAACGAATACTCTCCTAAGTTTGTTGGACTTCCCTATGAGTTTCTGGTTCAAGAAAAAGCCTTTGAAGGCACAAGTGTTGGCCAAATAAGAGCAATAGATGACGACGGAAACAATATAAAGTATGCCATATCTGATGGCGATACAGATCTCTTTTACATCGAAGAAGATACGGGTCGGATATTTGTCAGAAAACCTCTAACATCAAGAACTCAGTATACATTCATAGCTCGAGCCACTGATGATGGGGTTCCACAAAATTTTAGTTTAGGAGTACAAGTAATTGTAAGAGTTCGCGAAAGTAATGATTATCCGCCAGTATTCACATCAAGTAATTATCACGGATTTATTGTCGAAAAACGAGAATCTGATAAAGTGGTCGCGAAAGTAGAGGCAGTCGATAAGGATTTACAAAACAATACAGTGACGTATTCGCTCGTTGGAGGAAACGAAGACTCGATCTTTATGATTGATAGTTTGAATGGAGAAATCAGAATAGTTCCCGGACAAGGACTCAAAATTGATTATGATATCAAAAAACAGTACGCATTGTTAGTTCAGGCGACAGATTCGCATCAGACCTCACTTTATGGACTAACAATGGTTATGATCGATGTACAGGACACGAGTGAGTTTTTGTTGAATAACTTCAAAAAAGATTAAGTAATATAAAGAATACGTTAATTACAGATGATCACCCGCCTGTCTTCAGCAAATCTGCTTATTCGGTATCCATTCATGAGAATCTTCCGTCTGGAAATTGCTTTTTAACAGTTGAAGCCAAATCGAGAGATTCTGTAGATAGTGTTAGTTATTTGCTGTCCAATAATAAAGATCATCATGTGTTTGAAGTCAATAAAATAACTGGAGAGATATGTACTAAAAAATTATTAGA
>JAQFZT010002066.1:0-12661 GCA_034696325.1 Camisiidae sp. | reverse complement strand
TGAAACAATCATTGAATGAAACAACCATTGAATGAAACCAAAGCTCATAACTCACTGATATATCTTCTGAGCACACTTTCGATTTGTTTTTGTTGAAAACGACCTTTAATTATGAGTTGATTATTAGCATCCACTGAACCACTTGTGCCCAATTCTGTCAGAAGGAAGGCCTGCATATGCTTTGCCTGTCGATGAAGACTAAAACCGATATTCAATACAAATGTTAGAACTCATGTAATCATTGCATTCAATTGAGGAATACTAACGATTTGCAAATCTCTAAGAAATTAGCGAAAGACGTCTTTTTGGTTCCGACTCTCAAGACTTGTGGCGGACGCATAACTAACTTCTTCTTAGTTCCCGCATCTATTTCGGGATTTTTCTCTTTTATTATATTAAAAACAATTTCTAGCAATTCGTCATAAGTATAGTCTCGATCCGATTCCAGCCATTTAGAGGTGGAAACACTTCCAGAAACAGATGAGACATTTGATTGAAAGGCATCCAAATCGTTCTCTTTATCGATTCCATCGTCAGCTATGATAGCGTCCATTTCTTCTGTCGGTTCACTTCCAATGCCATCGAAATAAACTTTTTTGTTTCTCCTCTTCTTCTTTTTGGTGAAGTCAAAGTCGAGGTCATCTTCACCGCCAACATCTCCATCTGCTTCAGCAAATGATTGATTTTCTTCTTGAGGACTCAATGCTTTTCCATTTTCATTGACTTCTTTATCATTCGGCAAAGAGTTCTCCAAATCATCCAAATTGAAGACTTTCTTCTTCTTCTTTTTCTTCTTAAGTCCTGAGAAGTCATTCAAGTCTGCGAGTGATTCGTCTTCAATAACATCATCTTTAATATCATTGGAAGCGTTTTGCCCTTCATTTGTGTCATCATTGGTTTCGAGAAGAGTGGCGTCAAATGGTTTTCTAGTTTTCTTCTTCTTTTTCATACTGGGATCAAATATCTTAAGCAAAAAACAAGCATTAAATTCAATACCATTTCTAAGATATAATAATTAATTACCGATTCGTCTTCAGCCATAATTAAATGCTTTTTTATTACTTAATAGACTATAATATAAAGCAATTATTAATAATAATTCAATTGATTTCAATTCAATTCAATACAATTGAGTAATTTGTGAACAAAAGTATAATAAATATGTGTTAACACATAGGAATCGATGACATCAATAGAATCGCGTGGAATTGCATCAGAAAACTGGAAGATTTCTCTTAGTATCAAATATATTACACTCAAAACAATTAAATTAAGATAACTTTAGTGTCGCTTCAAGTGTACAGCTCTTCAACTAAAGTTATCACTTATAGGGTTTGTCGATAAATAAGTGCGCATTCAATGCATTCAAGTTTTACAAACTATTCACTGAACGGCTCTTCAAATATCGTATCATTTATTTCAAATGGATTCGTCTCTACTTTAGTACTTGATTTTCAGTGCATTCATTGAACTAAAATTTAGGTCTCATTTAAATAACATAATTGACGTTCAGTTTTGTAAGAAATTTTCCATCTTTACAGATATCAAAATTTTAAATAAACACTTGTATTAACACATTTTCTGCACGAACTTTATTGACATTTAGAGTATTTGTGTTTTCTGTGCATTCAATTCAATGTTATTTCGATTAAATTGTGAATTATTTAATAATTAAATGTTAAAATTAATTAATTAAATCTGAAAACTATAAGATTTAAAGCTATTCCTCTGTTATTGAAAACTTGAATAAAACTTTTGTTGAGTTTATTATGAAATAGAAGTGAAAAAGTTTTCGATATGAATGAAAGCGAATCACAATTAAGTCCAGAAGAAGTACTTCTCGAACGACACAAAAAGGAAAAGAAAGAACTCAATGGTATTTATATTGATATTGAATTGATTGATTAATTTTTAATTCAATTCATATCAAAGCAAAGATAACAAACTTAAGACACAGTATCGCAAAAGGAGATAAAAAGAAGAAAAAAGAAATAAACGCTCAAATCGAAAGTTTGGAATCAAGTCTTAAATTAAAACATGAAAATGAAATCAAAGATTTAACGAATCGTATCAATAATGTTAACATTGATTTGAATAATGGTTCAGATATTAGTGAAGAACTGTTTCCAAAAGGCATTAAATATAATGAAATTAAAATATCGAGAGCTCAGAAAAAAAGAGACGCGAAAGTCATTAAAGAAAAGGAAAGACAAGAAAGAATTGCTAAAGAAGTAGTCAATGATTGGGAAAATCCCCGACTCATAGAAGCAGAAAAGTTGAAGACTATTCTTGATAATAGAGAACTAGTTGTGTATGAAATCGCTTCTGACGGCGACTGTATGTATAGAGCTATTGAACATCAGTTGAGATTAAAGGCAATTCACACTAATGTCCAAGAATTGAGAATTAAAACAAGTAATTATATGAAAACAAATAGAGCAGAATTTATACCATTTCTGACAAGTAATAAAACTGGAGATCTTATGAATGATGAAGAATATGAAGACTATTGTAATGAAATCGCAAACACCAAGTCATGGGGCGGACAATTAGAACTGAGAGCTCTTTCACATCTATTCAAAACCTCGATTGAAGTGATTCAAGCGGAAGGAACTAATGTTTTGATTGGAAACTTTGAATATAAATCAGACAAACCATTAATATTGAGGTAAACATTATAATTGACTCTAATTTAAAGCGAGACTTAATTGTTTGTCTTTGACTATCATTTATTTAACAGTTATCACAGACACGCGTATCAATTGGGAGAACATTATAATAGCGTGACTAAAATCACGTGATTTATCAACAAAAATCAAGTTTAATATCAATTAATTTGTAATCTTTTTTTATTTATTCAAATATGAAATTTACAATGAAATGGCTTTTAAAATATTTTGAAGTAATTGACTGAACAAAGAATCAGAACTTCCATCACAAGACCTCAACTGGAGGTTCTGTCTGTAATGACAATTGACTCAAAGCTAAGACCCTAATATCTGAGTCTTCACTCTTCATCGGCAGATTCGCTTTAACCCATTCAAGTCTCGAAAGAATTAGTTTTCTTCTCGCTTCCGATGCTTTTTTATTTTCCAACTTTTTTAATTGTTTAATTGATTGATTGGGATTTGGCCTTTGAATGGTGTCCATTCTCTCCAACTGTTTGAGTTCTGTTTGTCTTTTTAACTTCTCTGCTCTCCTTTTGAGCTGTCTTCTAGTTAATGTCTCTTGATTTGGTTTTGATGTGGAAGCCATTACTGAATCACTTTTAGTTGTATTGAATTTTGAGTCTTCAACTGTGAGATCAATTGTTTTATTGTTTTGTGGATCCGTTTCCTGAATGGAATTACAAGTAATATCGGGTTGATTTTTGTTTGCATTTTCTAATGAATGGCAAAAATGGTCACCTTTTTCGATGTCATTTCCTTTACGATCAATGAAAAAAATATTTCCTCCGTCTATATCATCGTCTAATTTGTGCCGTTTCTGAGGATTTGTATCATTTGATTCTTGTTCTTCTTCCTCGTCATCGCTGATTGATATTTGATCGGGATTTGGGAGCGGTTTGAATGACTCGATCAAAACCGCCATCGGATCTCTTACACCGAGTTTATCACAAAATTCAGTCGTTTGAGGGTTTGTGAAATTGCGAAGTCTTTGTGGGTCACTGTCGTTGAGCCTACCATTAGATGCCGGCTCTGACATCTGAAAGTTTTCCGGTATCTTAAAGTCATTCTTAAACTTGTCATTAACTTCGTTGATATCGTCTTGTGTCACTGAATGAAGTGTTGACCAAAGAGGAGGTGTTGAACACTTTCTTTCAATACTTAATAGTTTATCAGTTGACTTAAGTATTGCTAACCACTCGGGATCGTATTGTAGACAATCGTCTGAAGGCTTAGTCGGCTCGATATCTATTATTTCGATGTATTGTCTATTCGGTAAGACTTTATCGAGAGCTAAAAATTTGGTTTGTATTGTACAGTCAGGCGTGTGATTGATTAGTGCTTCAAACTTCACGTGTAAATGGGCTGAAAACCAATGCCGAGGCTTTAGATGTCGTACCAAAGGCTCAAGCAATGGATTACCCAAACAATTGTTCTGAATATCATTTAGAAAATGTTTTTTTCTTCTCAAAAGATACTCAACATCACCACAACTGTGAATATTTAGTGGCCAATCGTGTGATATAATTATATCAATTGGTTGTTGTGTTTGCTCTGAATTGAGTTGATTTTCATTCTTCAATTGCATCAGTTTATAAACATCTGATTCTCTCATATGATAAGCACTTCTTTTGGTGCTCTCATCGAAAGGCAATCTTTCAAAATGACCGAAACGAGCGTCTGATCTGTGATGAATACCCGAAAGGCCAGCAATTCGTAGTCCTTTGAATGTTAAGACTGAGGCGTAACCCAAATAATAGATATTGTTTGCAACCCAACCACCGAATGCTAGTGTTTGCAAATGATTGGACGCCTCGTGATTCCCGCCAACAAAGAGTGTGAGTTTGGGTGCAATCGCTTCCCCGCAATAGTACTTATGAAACGTTCCCAAATGTCTGTATTTGACAGGAACTGCCATACATTGCAAGTCGTTCTCATTACGAACTGATTGAAAGTCTCCGCAAATGATGACGAGATCAACAACAATATTATCATTTTGTTCAATACGTTTGATGTCATCATAAATGCGATCTAACTCTCCGTGAGAACAACCAATTACTGCGATCTTCATCTCTTTTATTGAGATCTTTTTTCACTTATTATTTTTGTTTATATTATTTCAGACACACTTTTAATGATAAATATTCTCTTGAAATGAATACTAATCTCTTTTTCTTCTAAGCCTTTCACTCACTTAAGACAATATCGTTAATATCTAATTAAGAGATCAAATAATACACAATTAATCTTTTGAAGAGAAACACAATCATCAAAATGTTGTCTTCAATTCAAATTGTTTCCCATTAAAACCCCATTAATTTGAAAATCTAAATAACGATTCATTACTTTTATGAAACCCTGAATTGCTTTCAAAGCATGTCTTCAACTTTGAATTTATGCATTAAAATGTAACGTAATTTATGGTAAAATAACTCCTACGCTAATCATTGGGTCACAACTTTTTCTCATTCATGAATATATGATTAAACTTTTTTTACTGCTTTCATATAATCATAACTCTCTAATCATTGAAAATAAGGAAGTTTTCGTGAACTTATCGTTAATTTAAACTCAAAATAGCGAATCATTTGACAATTGTTTTGTAAATTTGATAAAAATTTGATAGTCATTAAATGACAGCTAATTAGAAGCGCACATAATATCAAAGGTTGACTTCATAGTTGAGTTGCCTTTTAGACTAAACTTTTTTTGAAACTCAATCAAAGTTTAATGCTTTGTTTCTCTCAATTACATCTTTAAATGAAAGATTTACCGAAATTTCGTAAAAAAGAAATCCAACGAAAAAGATAGAGGAAAGTTGTGCTTTAAATTTATTTTTTGCTCAAATTAGTTCACATTTGATTAGATATTCACAAAGTCGACAGAAATGAAATTTAATCGCAATAAGAGATTAAATGTGAGTGCATTTCCTTGAAGAAAACTTTTTAATAGTTAAAGGAATTAATATTTTTCCATTTTTAAAGAAGAGATAGTTTTTCAATTATTTTTTATCTTTTCAAATCGGAGATAAAGCTAGACTTACTGTAATAATTAAACACTTAAACGCATTGCTTAACTGATAAATTAACTGATTTAAGTTTGAAATCTGATAAAAAGTTCAAAAGCATGTAAATTACAAACACGAGACATCATCTTCATATTTATTAACTAAAATAGAGCAACAGAAGAACAGCATTTGGCTGTAAGCATTTGGTGTTGAACAGAATCTTGAGCTTAATCTTCTAAGTCTTAAACTTTTACTCCGGGCTTTGGTTCAGATCATTAAATGATAGTCTTTGAAAAATGGAATCAAAAAATCAATGAATGAGTTTTAAAGACTTTCCTGAACTTTTTTATATAATTTTGAACTGAATATTTTGAATACTAAATAACTGTAGAAAAAGACAACAGCATTGATATTCGTGAGAATCTTAAACTTGAGTGGTTTGCACGAACTCATTGGCGGCCTCTCACGAATCGTCACAAATGGATGAGTTGTGCGCCACTATACATATCAACGGACAGGTGAGGAAAATGTTAACTTTACTTTGTTGTAAAATTTGAAAAAGTTGTTGAGAGCCTTACAGGTAAGCCATAAGGCCTTCACTAACAAAAAATTTGTCGAGAGAGCGGGTCATTGACTGGTAGAAAACACATACACTTTAAAACTTGAAGTATATATTATTTCGCTCACGAGTTGGTTCGAAGCTGTGAATCTTGTTTTGCAAACTACGACCTCTTATGCCTCCAATGCCTGTGTCACAGAAGAGTGCATACAAGTGCTTACACTTCATATAATCATTTTCTAACTCATAAGCAGTGATCTATTCTGTTCACGAAAGTGTAGAGAAGAGTGCAAGTCCTTGTCGACCCTCATAATTATTGTTTTTTGTTGTCTTTTTCCTAACTTTTTACTACTAATTCAAATCATTTATCCATAAATACATTGACTGATTTGGTTATGTTTGAGAAAAATATTCTCTAAATATGTGCTGACTTTCTGTCTAATGCTCAAAATGAAACCAGTTAATAGTAATGATATGAATCAAGTAAATGGTAACTATATGTCAATAGTTGATCAAAAGGCAAACTCATTCCAAACGCCATCCAATTGTCGAACACCGATCGCATGGCATAACCGTAATGCGAATCTATCAAAGCCTCCATCAGTGCAAAGCCCGCATACTTTAAGCAATTATTCAACCAAATATCGTCGGTCTTCTTCAGGACAGCGTTCGTCTCAAAGACCGTCTTCACCGTCGGCTACGACTACTTCTTCTGATGATAGAGAAGAAGTTCCAATGGTTAGGCATCCACCTCGAAGACCAAACAGGTATAAAACAGATGAAAATGATTAATATTTATGAAAATAGTTACAAATTAAAGAACTAAAAAGTTTATTAAAATAATGAGATAGTATGAGATGATAGATATATTTGTTTCTTATAATAAGTCGCGTGACAGGAAATGGCAGTCACACTATTGACAGAAGACAGCAAAATCATCAATTTAATAATCACTTTATGGGAACAATCATTTCTGGCGAATATTCAGTTCCATTGCGTGGATTCAGAACCGGAACTTTGAGATCAACCAAAAGTGTTCCCGCATTAACCATGTCCTCAACACTAGACGGAGACCAGTGTCCTGTTCACGGCAACGGAGTTTTGATGCATGCGTGCCATCCATGCTATCCACCAATGGCTGCGTCACAAACTTTAAATCTTCGTCGATTTGGATCTATAGCTGACATTCGTGACCATCGAATACCAATAGGCAGTAATACATTGCCATTTTTGGCTCCAATACCAGAGAACAAACAAACCTGTGGACTAATGCCAATCTATTACACACCACAACCTCCAGCACTTCCACCCCATAACATACCTCTGCATTTATTGCCAAAGATGCAAACGATGCAAACGCGTCCCATTATATTTCCAGCTTATTCAGAGCCCTTACCCTTTCGAAACCATTTCAAAGTTGCGTCTCCGGTGCCCTCAACACAAACTGTCAAAATTAGCAACAATTACGAAACCAATTCAGATGATGTCTGCTGTAGAGGACATCTCATAGTCCTTTGGATTATTTTAGGTGTTGTAACAGTAGGTGTTATATCTGGGATAATACTCGCCGTAACTATGAATTAATTAAATCATTTCGGAATATCTCTCTCATTGTTGGGTAAAAAGTTAAATATAGAGTATATTTTCACTAAAAGATTAATTTATTAAATATCATGGATTTGATTATTTCATACATTACTAGGTTCTAATATAATTATATTATAAGAAACTTTTGTACTCATTATTATATTATATTATATTTAAGATTTTTATTGAATTTTTTTTTTATCATTTATTCGTTTTTATATTTAAATGCGTGTTAAGTTATGTTTAGTGTTTGTACTGTTACTACTCTTTCATTCACATTACAGTTAAATTGTTAAATATACTCATCAGAAAAATATTAATAAACAAATTTTAAGTTTCAAATTGAGTCTCAATATTGAGATTCAAAATATAAGATCATTAAGTTATTTGTATTTGAAATAAATCGAAAAAAGTGTCAAATGCTCAACAGAGCAGTTAGTTTTCACTTAAACATATCGTTAGACAAGTAATGAAAATAAGCTCAAAACTAACTTAAAGGTAAATAAACTATAAAATGATGCGAAACAATATTTGTTCAGTAAAATCAAATCCATTGTTTCATTGTCTCCGACAAGAGAAAATGAGTGTAAACATGAGATTTTTTTGTCATTTGATGCATGTCTTGCATGTCTCTAAATATCATTTTTTTCAAGTTTGTAGAAAAAGGTCTAAATATTAGCGATAATTGAGAAGTCCTTCCTGAGGATGAGTTCCAAAAGAGTTGGCTGTCTATCAATATTGACTCCTTTTTGCTTGAATTGTTGGAGTCTCTCCTCCAAAGCTCTCCTGTCTTTTCCTGAAGACCACAGAAGTCTTTTGGATAAGATAATTAATGGCACAACCATTTCGTTGTTGTCATATTCATTACAAGTTGAGATCAATTCAATCGCTTTCTCAGCAAACTTTTGCGCCTCTTCTGTATTATCGACGGCATTGAGACACGCGATTAGTACACAAAGTGTTTGGAATAATTGAGAACTGGGTTCTCCGCTATGAAGAGCTAACTTTTCTTCAATGAAATATACATTTTCGAGTATATTCGATGCCTCTTCGAATTGAACCGCTTTTAGCAGTCGTTGCGCTTCTTTTAGTTCGGGAAAGAATAGGAATTCTGAGAATTCAGCGGTTATTCTCAGTTCACGAATACTAAGACAATACGCGAGAAGATGTTGAAACGCAACACTTCTCTGAGTGATGACATCAGCTGTAAAATTGCCGACAATTGTCTTCTTAGGAAATGGAAAGTCCGTCAGTAGACGAGGAAAACGTTTTCTCAGTGATTGATACAAATTAAGAAAATCAGAATATCTTCGATCTATGACTGCGGGTCTGGTCTCAAGACCGGGAACTCGTTTAACCAAAATTGTATAACAAACATATTTCTTACGGTGAGAACCATTTGATCCCCGATTCACTGTTTTCGCTGATATTATTTCAAAAGTCACGCGATATTGAGATCTTCGAGGCGTTGGACAACCGATTGTATCATCGCTCCAAACAGTGGTCTTCACTACTGATTGTGGTTCGCATTCAGATTCAGGCAATACATCATTAGTTTGACTTTCATTTATATGGTTTTCATTCAATTGAAGACTAAGACTCGAATCCAATTGTGTCGACAATTCTTCACTTATTATGTCTTCATCGATAAGACATGACGACAAATATGAAGATTCTTTGTTATTAATTGATGAGAATGTGGATGAAATGGCACTCATTTCTTATAATCACATAATTTATTAAAAATTTTATTTAATTAAAGTTAACATAAATTGAAAACAAAACAAAAAATGTTGAAAACATATCATAACAAACATCTATTCCTATGATTCATATGAAAGCACATAAAATACATAAACATTTATAATCAGCTGTTATTCTATGCTTTATTTGACATCTATTTATGTTATCGTTGTTTATAAATGTTTTGTCAATTATTGTCAAGGATTTCAAGTCTTGTGATACAAATTGTTATAAACTCCTAAATAAAGCTTTGCTTTAATTTAACATTAGATTAAAAGTGCATTTATGGAGACTTTGAAAAATAGGGCAAATGTTATGCCTTTCAAAGGTTCAAAAGAGGACTTACTTTGAGAACTAGTTATCATTTAAATGCTTTTCAACAATTAATACTATATTTCAGATTGAAATTGCTTTAAGTTATGAATAATTAATCAAATTTTAAGTGAATGAAACGACAGAAAAACTCTAAACTTTTTCCTTAAAAAAATAAACTTTGAAAACTAGAGTAATTTAAAACTTTTAATAAGTTATTTAGCCTTTACTGCGATACCAATACATATAAATAGGAAAATTTTAATAAAACATTTATTTTGCTCGAGACAGTCATCAGACAAGTAGTTCATGAATGAAAAACAATTGTTGTCTAATCTCTTCATATAATATGAGCTACACTTCGAAAGTCCAAAACTTATTTCAGGTTTGAGTGACCAGACCCAACCTGACCAGACCCAACTTGACCAGACCCTATGGATTTTTGAAGAAAAAAATTCCATTACAATTAAATATAAAAACTGTACAGTAAAACTTGTTAGCGACCACTTGAGGAAAGATTCAAACTAATATTAACTAATATTAACTAATATTAAGACCAGAAATTCGGACACACACTGCTATTTTCAATTGACACCACAGTATTGATATTATTTCTTAAAATTATACTTGTCTGGTGTGCTTTTATTTTTTTTCTTAATTCATTCTGAGTTTCATTGAATAATAATATATAATTTGTGAACAAATTTTAATCACAAGCGTATCAGTAAATTAATCTGATTTTCAGTTCTAATATAGATATTAAATCATATGAATATTTTGGGTCAAAACTTTTTTGACCCACACAGGGGTCGCTTAACACAGGTTTTACTGTATCTATAAGTAAAAGGTTAGCAAAGGTTGTGCAAAGTATTTCTAATGATCTGCAAATATAGCATATTATAATAGATACTAAAGTAGTTCTTAATATATAATTAACTTTATTATTATAAAATTTCAATATCAAAAATATGCAGATTCTGTATCTATGCTTTGGACTGATTTCTGAAAAATATAAATACGGCTTTACATGGCTTCACATTTTTGTGAGCTATCAAAACAAGACACAAGGGTTTTGGACATGTTGAAGGGCTCCCTAAATGCGGCTCTAATCAAAGTGAACGGCATCGAAATACTGGTTAAATACAAATATATTATTGAAACGTGACCTCACATTCATGATTGCAATTTATAATATATACCTAAATAAAGGCCAACAGCTCTCAGAATAACAGATTTCAACAAATATGATAACTAGCGTTCAGTTAACTAACTAATGATGAGAATTATGTTAAGCTCATGCCCACTATCACTGCTTTCTAGAATTTCAAGTTTTTTCAATTCAATTACAATTATAGCCAAAACAACTTTAAAGTTTTTGTATTGAATAAAACTTTTAATTGTTTGAAATATTCTATAAACGAATTTCATTTATTTTATTAAAACTTAATTTTTTCATTTGAAAACATACTTATGTTATGGTTTACTCTTGAGTTTATAATGTGAACAATCATTTTCTGGGTCAAAGTCGAGAATCCCTTAATTTTATTCTTTCACTCGAAATGAAGACATCAATTAATAAAAACAAATACCAAAAACAGACACCAAATTAAATACTGGTTTCATTGAATAAGAGGTCAATAAATTGAAATTTGTTCTGATAAACTCTTTCGAAAATCACGGATGATTTCAAAGTTTTATCTTTAAAATAGTAAATGTATTTTAATTGATGGCCACACGAAATGAGGTTTAAGTATATGAACACTTTTCTATAACTGCGGCCATAACTTATATGTTGATGTTCTCGATCTTTATCTCGATTAAGAAGTGATCCTCTCATAATCTTCAAATTGTTTGACCTCTCTCTGACCTAACATTTGGCCGCGTGTCACGTAACGTAACAGTTATTAGAACTTATGTGCTCTAAATCAAATTTTTATGTTTTTTAAGTAGTCAACTAAAAAAAGTTTCAACTTTGGAGAAAAACAGATCCTGTAATATGAATGAAAAATTGTTTTCTTGTATTTGAGAATATTTAAATCTTTGTTAAGATAAAAATTGTTTAAAAATAGTACAGGAGATCAAATTAAAATGTATGAGGGCTGATCACGAGTTCGTACGTGAGCCTACTCAACACTCATACTTTTGAATACACTTATGGTTAAAAAAGTATGAGTTTGGGTAGGCTCGTTTTCTCCCCTCTCACATTTTATGTCATCCCGTATAAACATTAAACACTATTTTTGAGTATTTTTATCTATTGAGATACACAGAGCATTCCAATATCTATATTGAAACATACAGTATTTTATATTATAATATCTCTCAATTGGATTCTATTATAAGTATTTTCTCAAACTTAAAGAGTCTGTTTAGAGAAGACGTTCAAAATTTATATGTAATAAACTTTCATGTATTTTACCAGCTCTAATAGAGTTATTTGAACGATAAAAAATTTTTAAAATAATTTTTTGGCGAATATAGTGAAATTTGATAAGTTGTAATATTTTTCAATAAGATCACCTCACTTTATACTAAGAATTTATATATATGAACAATAATTGTTACAGGATTTAATCATCAAATCACCTAACCTAACCAAATCACCTAACTTAACCAAATAACCTAACCTAACCAAATCACCTAACCTAACCAAATCACCTAACCTAACCAAATCACCTAACCTAACCAAATCACCTAACCTAACCAAATAACCTAACCTAACCAAATCACCTAACCCAACCAATTTATAGTAATTCAAAATTAACCTCAGATTCAAAAGCCCGCCAA
>JAQFZT010002065.1:0-12666 GCA_034696325.1 Camisiidae sp. | reverse complement strand
TATCAAAAAGTTTCTAAAGTTAATCAACAAAGTATTCATTTTATATCACTTTTATTTCTTAATTTCATTTCATTTCAGTTTTAGTTTTTGTCTCAATTAATTTCTCAATTTTGCTTAACTTTTCATTCAAATAATTAACTCTTCAATTCATTTGAAGACATTATCCTTCGAGTCATGAAATATTTGAATTATGAGTTTATGAATTATAAGTTTATTTTTATGAGATATAAATTAAGAAAAAAAAATAACTTTTTATGATTTTATTTGTTGAAGAAATCCTTGATGACGACAAAAGTGGAGCAATAAATATTGAAATACCAGAAGTTGGAGAAAATTGGGATAATTTTTATCATATACTGAATCCTATATTGAATCGAATTCCTAGTATGGGTTCAGCCAAACTGCACAAACTTCACGCCAGACTCGAAAACTTCACACCAGACGGTCGTTCACTTATAGGTGAAGTGCCTGAAGTGCGTAACTATTTATTAGCGGCTGCGGTAGTGCCACAACTTTCTGGTGCTGCGGGAAAACTAATCGCAGATATAATAACAAAAAGTGATAATTCGTTTGGTCACGATTTCTGGTCTTTAGACCCGCGAAGGTTCATACCATTGCATAGCAATAGAGTGTTTCTATTCGATAGATTAAGAGAAATTCCGGCAAAAATGCGATATAATATCAATTACCCAACGCCTCATCACGACTATGAAACAGGACATGGACTGAGAGTTAGCCCAATATATCCGCGATTACAAGAAGTGGGAGCGCTTTTCTCTCAAATCATGGGCTATGAAAGACCTGCTGTTTATATAAATACTGACAATTACGACAGCGAACCCATTGATAAGTTGAATATAAGACACAGGATTCTTGAAACGCCATCTTTCGGTCGCCCGCATTGGTTGGAAGCG
The DNA here is from genome assembly GCA_034696325.1 of Camisiidae sp. Classification (NCBI taxonomy): domain Eukaryota; kingdom Metazoa; phylum Arthropoda; class Arachnida; order Sarcoptiformes; family Camisiidae; species Camisiidae sp. Next base: position 11,752 of record JAQFZT010002065.1, on the reverse strand, counting down.
GTTCAAGAAGAATATCAGGCGTGTCGAGAAAGAGTTGCTCTTTTAGATTATTGCAGTTTTACTAAATTAGTGCTCAAATCTCCTAACGATGAAGTGGTAGAACTACTCCAATATTTATGTTCTAATGATATTGACGTTAATGTGGGCTCTATTGTGCACACAGGTATGACTTCTAATAAATATATCTCTTCTATGAATAAGTGGATCAAAATTAATAGTTAATTCAAATTGATAGGAATGCAGAACGAAAGAGGTGGGTATGAAAGTGACGTCAGTTTAATACGTTTGGCTCACAACAAATTCATGCTAATCGGACCCACAGAACAACAATCTCGATGTCTCAGTTGGATAAAGAGGCATAATATGGACTCAAGTGTACAAATTAATGATATCTCATCATTATATACAGCTATTTGTGTGATGGGACCGCTCTCTAAAATGGTTTTGTCTGATGTTCTCACAGATCCCGATCAATTGGAATCGTTTCCATTCTTTACATACAAAGAATTAGGTATAGGTTTGGCCTCAAAAGTTCGTGTTTGCAATTTGACACACACGGGAGAGTTGGGTTGGGTTTTGTACATACCTAATGAACATGCGTTACATGTTTACGATCTATTAGTAAGAGTGGGAGAAAAGTATGGATTAAGACATGCCGGAAGTATAGCTATGAGAACATTGAGAATTGAGAAGTTTTTTGCATTTTGGGGGCAAGATTTGGACACAACCACAACACCCTTAGAGTGTGGCAGAAGTTTTAGAGTTAAATTTGATAAAGAATTTCTCGGCAAAAATGCTTTACTTAAGCAAAGAGAACAAGGAGTTCAAAGACGTTATGTTCAGTTAGTTATCGAAGACTTTGACTCTTCTGAGCCCATCTGGCCCTGGGGTGGGGAACCCATCTTCTTATGTGATTCTAAATTCAAAGACATACCCGTCGGTTTGACCACTACTACTGGCTATGGGTTTACACTTTTAAGGCATGTCTGCTTAGGATTCATTCGTCATCCGGAAAATAAAGTCATAACAAATGACTTTATACTCAAATCTAAGTTTGAAGTAGAAATTGGTGGCAAACGATTTAAAGCCCGAACTAATATTCATTCGCCTAAATTGACAGATGTTTCGGGTACTTATTTGGCAACGCGTTGATTATCATATGATTATAACTTCAATGTTTGTGTCATTTTTCAATTCAAATGTTTTGTTTATATTCATTTAGTCTTAATAGTTGTTGAAAACTAAACAAATAGTGATATATTATTTAAATTGTTTATTTAATACATAATTGTTTTCTATTATATATTTAATTTACATACGGATTGAATAAAATATATGAATCATTCAAGTTGTGAAACAACAAAAGTTATGAATTTAATTATTGTGGAACAGAACCAGTTTATACTACTTTCCGTCTGTCTATCCGTAACCAATAACTCTATTGTTGCCAAAAATTTGCGATTTCTGTATTGTTAAGTGTAGTTTTGTTGGAAAAATGATGAAAACATAATTTATTTGTCTTTATGATTTTAATTTATAATTCATCAACTATTACACCACGAGTTATAATATTAAGTCAGTCTTGTTTTAGTTTATTATACAAGTTATTTTAGTTAAGTTTCATAAAAAGGATAAAACTTTGGTTGCAATTCAATTGTTTATTAGTCATACAAAGGCTAATGTTTTCCCATAAATATGTTTGAGTATAAAATACAATCAATTTTATTCAGTTTAATCTCAACAGAAAATGAATTAAAGCTTTGAATGAATGATAATATTAATTCCAGTTAAAAGTTTAAAAATACAGTTTCAACTCAATTACAGGTGAATAATATGTGAAAAAGTTGTATATTTACTCAATGAAAGTAAGCATTAAAAACATTTAGTCAAATAAAATGAATTTAGACTCAAGTATTCAATCAATAAATCCGAGTATTGCTGCGCTTCTCATGAACCGTTTGCATAATAACGGATCCAATTGTTCAAAGGCATCAGTCATTATAACTTGTTTCAAGTTTTTAGCTGCAAATCTCGTGCAAAAATCCTCTAATTCTTTGATTTGATACTTAACGGCAGAGGAGTATAACGTAAATGCATTATTAATGTCTATACCATTCTTAACAGTCTGAGTGCAAACCAGTTTAAGCTCTTCTTCAGAACAAGATTCCGCCAAATCATACAATTCAATAGCATTTTCCACTTCAATCTCAACGCTATCGGTGTATAAATATTTAATGAATGCAAAGTAAACTTCATATGCATTTAAGACTTTTTCAGTTTCAGAAAAAAGAGCCCAAAAGTGTGGATTACGTTTCTTAAGATATGATTTGTCCACATAAATCACTTTATCAGCGAATTTTAACGTCATATCACTGTACTCGGGATTATTAAATGATTTGACAGTACTTTCGGATATTTTATTGGTTCCGGTTTTGGAGTGAAAACGCATTAAATTAAGTGTTCTCTTAATCTTTGAATAAACAACAAAACAGACTGCAATCAATTGTATTCGTGTTTCTTTAGGAGTAGTGATCACTTCATTATCACAATCACCCCAAACATAACAGAACCCGTTTTGTGATAAAGCGATTGAAATATTAGACAATGAATGCGAACCGATTTCAGTGAATTTCGTTTCATTATTCAATTTAATCGCAATGTTTTGATTGATTTTATCTCCGTTTCCGAGTTGTCCGACATGATTGAGTCCAATCGCATAGATATCTCCTTCAGATGATAACAACAGACTGTGATGTAAACCACACGTTATCTGTTTTATAACGACTTCTTCGCTGAGATTGACTTTTATTGGAATGTTTTGATTGATATTATTTCCGATTCCTAACTGACCGCTGTTGTTAAGACCCCACCCAAAGACAATGCCATCTTCTGTTAGAGCTAATGAATGATATCCACCGCAAGCAATTGAGACAATTTTCATTGAATCCAAACCATTGACTTTGATTGGCGTCAATTGATTTACAATATTGTTTCCAACGCCGATATTTCCGTCTTTGTTATAACCAAAACCATAAATGATTCCCTTTTGCGTCAATACTAATGAATGAGAATAACCACAACTGATGGCTATAATGAATTCATTGTTGAGGGCATTAATAAGTTTTGGTTCGTTATTATTAGTTTGAGTGCCATTTCCTAACATTCCGTTATAATTACGACCCCATGAAAAGCATTGACCGCTTTTTGTTAAAGAAATCGCGAATTGATTCCCATAACAGATGTGAATCACATTTTTATTCATCAATTCACTCACTTTTGCCGGTTCTTTGACTGCGTTATTATGTCCTAATCCAAGACATCCGTAAAGATTATCTCCAAAAGCCAACACATTGTCTTCGCTCGTGATTAATATGAATTCGTTTCCATTTTGACCAAAAACACAAATATATGAAATATTAATGTCAGGCAATACTTGATTGAAAAAATTCGAAAGAATTAAATTCTGATTATTAGCCATTTTTCTTAATTAATTGTCTTAATTTAGTTTATAATCAATTAATAATTTTTACTGAAACGAAAGCGCCTTTTGTTTGAATGCATGTGTTTAGCAATCCTCAGCTCAAAACAACGTCTCTCTACAAGTACTTTTAGGACTATTTCTAATATCATTTTATATATATTACAAACTATACATCTGTTTATAAAAGGATTTGTTTGATTCGTTTCGTTAGGATTCAATGAATCCGTTTTTGCGAGTTATTATATTTTCATTTATTAGTGTAAACACATTTTGTTTTCTGTAGAAATGATTTAATTTAAAAAAAAATTATAACTTATTTGCGTTAAATTGAAAGAATTTATAAATAAATGATGTATTCTTTATGTCGTTTATCTCATCGATTAATTGTTAACCAAAAGTCACTGAAATGGATGGCAAGTCTTTCAACAATTAAATCAAAACAAGAAATAAAACAAAAAGTTAATTATAATGTAATTAATAATGACAACAAAAGTTATAATTAATATTAAATGAATTAAATAGACTTATTAATTTGTTAAACAGAAAGTGTTAACACTTCCAAACTTTTTATGTATGGCTCGGATAGCAATCACACCAATAGTGGGATATCTAGTAATTGATGAGCAGTTCTCGTATGCATTAACTCTTTGCGCGATCAGTTCATCAACAGATCTGATGGACGGATACATAGCCCGCAAATTCAATTCAGTCACAAAATTAGGCGCTATTTTGGATCCATTGGCTGACAAACTACTGGTCGCGACTCTAACCATAACTTTAACTATAGTTCATTTGATCCCAATTTGGTTAACACTTTTGATTCTGAGCAGAGATTCGCTTATAATAATGGGTGCCTTTTATTTAAGACACAAAACTCTTTCTCCGCCAAAAACTCTCAGACGTTTTTTTCAAATGTCAACTTTTATGTCCTCACAATTCAAACCAACACTTATTTCAAAAATTAATACTGGGTTTCAGTTTTCATTAGTGGCCATAACTCTCGCGGCCCCTGTTTTTGGGTATTGCAATCACTGGGGTCTCACTGTTCTTCAATTGGCGACCTTTACCACTACTTTGACCTCTGGTCTCAACTATTTAACGCGTTTGAAGCCAAACAAACTTTAGATCTATTAATAAGTTTTGTTTCTATAGTTTTACTGCTTTATTAATAATGTTAATTATATTAATCAAGTTTTTCAAACTTTTTGTATTCAAATCATGTCTTTTTGTATTTTTTTGATAAAGCAATTATTCAATTAAAAATAGTCTCAAAGTTTACTTGACTTTTCAAAGTCTAAATCGATTCGCAATTATATTAAGCCTATAATTTATTAGTAAATTCGCATCAAATCATAAATATATTTACTATTCGTTTATTCAAAATGATTGACTCAAAAACTTATTATAAAACTTATAAAATGAAAATTAATTAGTGGCTACAGCTAAAGTCGGGGCCATTGCCCCACATATTACTTTAAATGACGCTTTTGGTGGCAAAATTTTTAAAGAGAGAAAAAAACTAAAGTGTAAAATAGGGTAAATTCAAGAGAAATTAAGTCAATTAAAGTAATTTAAAGAGTAAATTCAAGTCAATTAAAGTAAACTCAAGTGAAATTTAAGTATTTTAAGGTTATATTAAAGTAGAATTAAGTCAATTAAAGTAAATTAAATAGTAATTTCGAGAAATCTTTGTAAAAGAGAAATTCCGAAGACACTATGGGCCTGAGATGGACCTAAGATACTGATTTTTCTCAAATTTTCTCTATGAATAAAGGGTCAAAAAATAGTGTTTGGTTTATGAGGGCTATAAAAAATTCATGAATGTTCAAGTTTAAAATTCAGTTGCAGGAAAACCATTATGAATTTTAGAAAAACAATTTCACAAAAAATTCAATTCTAATTAAATATGAGAAAACTTCAACTCAAAATTTTTATCATTACAGTAATTACGTTGAAAATAACGTTTGAAATTTTTTCAAAAATATGGCGCCCATTCTCTCAGCTAAATTCTAAAACAGCATGTTATAACGAAGATAAAACTATTATATAGAAAAATAAAACAATGCAAAAAATGAGAATACGGCCAAGTATGGTATCTTTGGACTTCGAATGATGAGTAGAGTTCATTTAATCATATTTGCGGTAATTGACCAGAATCGGATCAAGTATGGTATCATCAAATTGAGTTCGGCAAACTCAATCCAACGATGTATCACACTTAGGGGTATAGTTCGGCAATTTCTTAGATTTAAATCAGGGATTTTCAAGTCAATTGTGCTCATTTCGATGTCAAATGTGTTTTTATAGTGCAAGAAACCAAAATTATAAATTATTTATTCAAATAAGCGCCGAATTCATTTTTTCTCCTATTTTATAATAGTATTTTTTCGACATTATTTTCCGAAATTTTTTTGCAGTGTCTTCTAGGCCAGAGATTAAGCACTTTCGGAATGCTTCTTTTAATTTGCTCCAACTTTAGCCATTCCGTTAATTAGTGACTAAAAGTTTTTTATATTGATTTAATTCTTAAGTTCACGTAGTTTATGGACACTTTGTTTACATTTTTATGTTATTTTCATACAAAAGCGTGACATTTATACTAAACGTATGCAAAACTAATGTTAAGTCACTTAAAGTTGAAGTGATTGAAAGCAAAGAAGCAAGTGGTGAACCAATAAAAAAAAAGCATTGGGAACAAAACCATAGCAGCAATTGATAGCTTTTCTAACATTATCTAATTTTAATAAATACGTGTTCTTACATTAAAGCCATACTTTCTTTTAATTGACTCAAATATTTTTAAAACTTGAATGGTTTGAATAGATTTATATTAATTGCGATCAATAATGCGATTCATTGAAACATCAATTGTTTTGATAGTATTGACAATAATTAATAAATGTGTTGATTGTGTAGACAGAAGTAATTTCAAGACATGCGAACAGTCGGGCTTTTGCCGGTCCGTACACTTCATCTCATTTTATTATCATATAATTCAATATTCATTAGTTTATAATGTTTTCAAATATCATTTCAATTTATTATTCATTATTTTCACTTCAATTTTAATAGTTTTTTAATATTTATTGATAAGAGTTGCCATTTTTAGTCACCTTAAACTTACATTATTTTTGCATTTGATTTAATGAAATAGTATTTAATTAATGTTTAAATTTATGAAAAGATTAATTGATTTATATTTACATAATAGCCGTCATCGCAATCAAAAAGAATCCTCGTCTTCATGGGTTGTCTCATCTGAAAGTGTTTCATCAAATGGACAAACGATTGACTTTAATTTACGTAATACTCAAACAGGAGTTACATTACAAGCAGTACTTTATTCTTTAATTAATGGACAAGTTTTGCGACTCAAAATAAATGAAGCAAATTCTTTTCGACAACGATATGAAGCTCGAGACGCGCTTTTGCCTAATATTCCGCATTCAAATCTACTCTTAACGCAAAAAACTGATGAGGGATTTGAAGCAAAATTAGGCGATAATAATAACAAAGTAGTGGTCAATGCAAACCCGTTTCGAATCGATGTTTATAGTGATGATAAGCTTGTCATTAGTGGTAATCAAAGGTCTCTATTCAAGTTCGAACACTACAGACATAAACAAACCGGTATTTTATTTTTTTCTCGTTTTATATTTCAAACAAATTCTCTAAACTTTCTGATCAATAAATTATAAAAAAAATAGGATTTGTCTTCATTGCAAAGCAGTTCCTCATCCTTATTATGTATTAATTTTTCTCTTCGCTCAACATTTACTAATCAAAATTAATAGTTTAATGAATGGATCAATCGATTGATTAATGGTTTATAAGTTATGATGAAATTTTGTTGGAAATGAAATTAAAGTTTATATTTTTCTCAATATTCAGATGATAGTAGTGTTGATCCTTATTATAATCCAGAAGTCGATGAAAGTTTAGGTGCGAAACAGGTTTTTATACTGAAAGCACCAAAAATACTAACTTCACAGCAAATTTTTTTGCTTACCTTCACTTTAAGTGTTGAGCACTCGATATTGACTTATTTTAGGTAAAACTCTTATAAATTGAATATAAATTTGGTTTTGAATCTAACAGAAGGTGAAGCTGAAGAGGAAAAACATGTTGAAGACTGCACTGAAAGCTGTTGGGAAGAGTCGTTTAAATCTCACACAGATTCAAAACCTTACGGACCGATGTCTGTGGGCTGTGATTTCACATTTGTTGACTTCGATCATGTTTACGGGATTCCCGAACACGCAGACAGATTCGCACTTAAGAATACAAAAGGTATATTTGAAATAAGAATATTGAAAAGTTTTTGTTTGAAATAATGAAATGATTTTTGATTTGAAGGAACCACAGATCCATACCGTCTATACAATGTCGATATATTTGAATACGAACCCGAAACTCCCATGTCATTGTATGGAGCGGTCCCACTAATGGTCGCTCATTCCACATCTCGAACTGTAGGCCTATTATGGCTCAATCCGTCTGAAACATGGATAGATGTCGAGTCTTCCAATACAGGCTTTTCTGGTCTCATATCGAATCTCGTTTCGGGCGACACAAAGAATAAGTTAACGCATTGGATAAGTGAAACTGGTGTTGTTGACGTATTCTTTCTATTGGGGCCAAAATCTCCTCATGTTATGTCACAATATGCAAAACTGACCGGAACCACACAATTGCCACCACTCTATTCAATCGGTTACCATCAGTGCCGATGGAATTATTGGAATCAGGGTTTGTCAACACTTGAAATGAAAATTGTTGATCAACTCTCATTTCATAATATTTTTAACTTTCACTTAAGGCGAAGTGAGTGATGTTGACATCGCAGCAGACAATCATGACATACCATTGGATGCCATTTGGTTAGACATCGAGTACACTGAAGGCAGATCTAAAAAATACTTCACTTGGGATCCGGTGACGTTCGGCGACGCAAAGTCTATGGTTTCAAATCTGACGGCAAAAGGGAGACGACTCATCACTATTATTGACCCGCATATTAAAAAAGATACTAATTATGCCGTTTATAACGAAGGCGTTCAAAATGGATATTTTACTAAAGATACAAAAGATGCTGATTTCGAAGGTTTGTCACTTGAATCGCAATCTTTGATTGAATGCATTCTTAAAATGTTTTGTATGATAGGTTGGTGTTGGCCGGGCTCGTCTTCGTGGGCAGACTATGCAAACCCAGCAGTGCGTGAGTGGTGGGCCGATAAGTTTAATCCGCAACACTTTCCTGGTTTTGATGGAATCGTTGACATTTGGAATGATATGAATGAGCCCTCAGTTTTTAGTGGCCCCGAAGTCACTGCTCCCAGAGATATGAAAGTATGTGTTCTATCAATGCTTTAATAATACAAAATTGATGTGCAGTTTAATAGTTTTTAACTAAAATTGTTTAGCATTTCGGTGGTATTGAACACAGAGACTTACACAACATGTACGGCTTCTTAATGACAAAATCCACATATGAAGGTCTAGTCAAACACAGACCGAATTTGCGTCCATTCATTTTGACGCGTTCTTTCTTCGCTGGTTCGCAACGAAACGCCGCCGCCTGGACTGGAGATAACATGAGTAAATGGGAACACTTGAGAATGACTATACCTATGCTGTTATCGCATTCAATCGCTGGCATCACTTTCATTGGCGCAGATATTCCGGGATTTTTCTTTAATCCCGAATCAGAAGAGTTGGTCATAAGATGGTATCAGGCGTCCATATTTCACCCCTTCTTTAGAGGTCACGCACATCTGGACACCAAACGACGAGAGCCCTGGACTTTCTCTGAATCTACTAAAAATGCCATAAGAGATGGTAAACAATTCAATCAATTAATTAATCTATAGATTTAAATGTAATTTCCATAATATAGTGATTCGATTGCGTTATTCATACCTACCATTTATGTATAAACTATTTTATGAAAATGAATTGAATGGAATGCCACCAATGCGTCCGCTTTGGATGCAATTTCCAGAAGACACTAAGACCTTTGCCATCGATGACGCGTATCTATTGGGAGACGCATTATTAGTTCATCCAATTCAAGAAAAAGGTACCACTTCTGTTGATGTATACTTTCCAGGAGACAGTTCTACCGCTTGGCTACACATCGCAACGCGTCATGTTTATAGTGGCGGTCATTCACATTCAGTTCAGGCAGATATCAATTCAATTCCTATATTTCAAAGAAGTGGAACTATTGTGCCGAAGAGGTTAGCATTTTCTTGATTGACATGTCTATAGATTTGTATTTAAAACCGCTTTTTCCTACACTTACTCATTATATTTGAAATAATATTTATATTATATTTAATCTAATTTTTCGATGCATTTAATAAATAGGGAAAGAATGAGAAGAAGTGCACTTTTGACAGTCAATGATCCGCTTTCATTAGACATATTCTTAGACAGTAACGGAGCAGCTGATGGAAGCCTATATCTAGATGATGGCCAGACTTTTAACTATAAATCTGGTCAACATATTTATGGCAAATTAGGTTATGGCAAAAAACTATTAAATTATGAAATAATTGATGGCAAATATGATAGTAAATCATGGCTCGAAAGAGTCACTATATTTGGTTATCCTTCGAAACCTCTTAAAATCCAATGGATTAGTGGAGAAAAAACAGCTCAATTGCCGTTCAAATACGATGAAACAAAACGTGTTTTAGTTATTAGAAAACCAGGTCTTGCCTTTACAAACAACTGGCAAATCAAGATTACTTAATACTATTTAACATTCTATTTATTATTGATTACTATGTAATTTCAATTAGTGTTCAGTCGATAATATTTAATTTTTTTCAGTTTTAATCAAATTACATATTATTTTCTGTTCTTTATCTCAAATTTGTTCACATTTTAATAATTTTCAAAAAGAATAATAAAAAGCTGAACATTATATGAGTATAATTTGTATGTTTATCTCCTTATCTGTTTTCAAGTTGATTGATTTCATGGCTCATGAATTTTGTTATCAATTATGAAACGGAAAGTGACTAATTATTTTTTAAAACTTGATTATGAAATCATTTGAGTATTGATTTTCGTAATCAAAGTTATATTAGTTTCAAAGATTAACTTTCAAGAAAAGTTTTATCCACAGAAAACTCGATGCAAAACATGAGTGTTCAAAGTCTTGATAGCAATGTTTCCCAAGAAGTGTGTGGTGGACAAAATGTGGTTCATTTTGAGAGGGGATACCAAAAAACTTATCGGGTTTCTAAGATAATTGTTCAAAATTTTGAGGGGTTGTATTGTTTTGAGTTTAGCCGTATGGCACCCCTCCCGCAACACTCAACTCTTGTAATTCTGATTAAATTTTCATTAATTCAAAGAGTCTTATTGTTATGAATTATAATTTCAATGAATCGCACAAATAAATACTTTTATGGCAAACTCATAAAATTTTGTTCACGATTTTAGATTCTGTTTCATAGTTCTATCATATAATTAGATTTATAGATCAGCAAATTTTCCATTTATCACCACTCTATTCAACTTTAAGTCATTTAAAAACAAAGCACAAAATAAAACATTAAATGAGGGAAATGAAAGAGTCAACTGAACTCTAGGCTTACAAGTCTTGTTAGAATTAACATAAAATTACTCCAAATTGAATTAGTCATGCAATTTATGAATAGATTAAAAAATAAATTTTAATAGAAATTCATTATAAGACTGACTTTTTTCGAAATGCTCAACGGTTTCATATCGATGAAAGTTTTGGTGAAATCACGTATAAAACAACAGGAAAAAGCTTAAAAAATTTTGTACATCAACTTTCAATAAACACTTCTAAACAACTATTTAAGTCTTCTAAAACACTATATTGTTTAATTCCCCTCAAGATTTACTCTTTTCAAGTCTGATGTCTGATGAAAATCAATAAAATTAATCACAAAACATTTGAGTGTGTCTTAACAATTATCTAAGTATTAGGACAAGTATTATTGTCCTAAAGTTAAGAGAAAAATGACATTTGATAAAATATTTTTGTCAATTTAAGAGTCCAACTATTAATTTTTATTCTAAGGTCTGTCCTAACATAAGGTCCTAACATAGCTCAGAGATATTTCAGTCAATTTACTTAATTATCAGATGGAAATCATAGAACATAAGAAAACGTTATTCAGTTTTATTGAGTGATTCAGATTTCCATCATTACTATTTGTGCCAGAAGTTTGTCCGGTTCTTAACATATATACTTTCACTCAATACACCTTTTTTTGTGTACACAGA
>JAQFZT010002064.1:0-12669 GCA_034696325.1 Camisiidae sp. | reverse complement strand
TTGATCTAAAAATAATTGATCTCTTATTTTATATACTTCTAGCCATTGAAGCGCACAAATTAAATAAACAATAATTGCTAATAAAACAAATTTGGAAATAATATCGTTTTATGCTTAAGGTTGTGCAAAGTGTACATTTACACTAAATTACACGTAATTTACACCCAAAATCATGATTTACGCATAAATTACACGCCAGTAAAGCAATTATTTGATGGAATGAATTCAAAGCTTATAAAATTTATTTGAAATCTGCAGATATTGAACGACTAAAATGTTAACAAATTCGAACAACAAGTACTTGCGTTGAGCGTGTTTTCTCAAAACATGATAGAATTGACTTGACTAAAAAATTGCAACGGACTTCAAAATTCGTCTATTAGTTTTTCAAACTCATTTGCAAACAATTAATTGAAGCGCTAATTTTGTTGATTAAACTATACTATGGATTGTGACTATGATGTAGACCAGTGATAGTGATTTAGAATTAATTGTAAATTGTAAAGTTTGACCTTATTTATGTGTAACCCTCATAACAAATAGATCAGCTTTTTATCAATATCAAAGTTTCTCAAACTTTTTTGCCGCGCGGGACAGTTTCTATGGGTCATAAACAATGGATTGCAATTTTCCAACACCTAAACAGTGCGAAAATCGAGTTCAATCTTCACTTATTTTGAAAAGATTTAATTTTGAATGATTTTCACTATTGCCCGAAAAATTTGAGTAAAAGAACTCAAGTGTACAGCAACAATATTTTGGAATAATGATTGACTCATTTTACTAAAATAGAATCATCATTTGATTAATAAAATGTTTATCTTAAACCATAAAACTATTAAATTTTGTGAATGAAAAGTTTTCGGGGGTCGGATCTGTCCCGTGAGCCACAGTTTGAGAAATCCTGTTATATAACAATGAATTCATGGGTCAAATCGATTTTATTTTCAGATATTTGATGAATATTTAAATTTGTCGACAAAAAGTGATTATTATATAGGTGTGCGACGAATGTATTTGGTCACTCTAGCTATGTAGCAAACATTTTTGAAAAAAACTTTGTTTATTTATAAGTTTAATCGCCAAAGGAATAAGTTTTCTGACTTATTTTAATAGTAAAATTAAATTATTTTGTGATTCAAGTTCTGATATGAATAAAGACTATGAATCTGAGCGGAGGCATATGAGGCATATGAGGCATATCCAATGCATTATTTTAAAGCAGTTTAAAACTATGAAGAAAAAACAAATCAGAATAATTTTTCTGTTTCATACACTTATTTTAGAGGACAAATTGATTATTGAAGATATTGAAACAAATTTTGATTTTATACACACACTCAGTCTCTTGACTGATTTGAATATTAAGGTCTATTTGTTACTAAAATTTCGCACAGCTCAGCTCATGGACTGACAATTTTGAGAAATAGCATATCAAATTGTGGAGTCAAAGGTGGAGATCCTTCCCTAATAGTTAGACCTCAATCATTGAATCTGAACAATTTTTTATTCCTGAAATCACTAAATTCACTAATAATGCATATTCTGAAAGTGGAACACATTTAGTTGAGAGACTCAGAGAGATGAAAGCATCGAACAGAGTCCATATCAATATAGTTTTGACTTTATCTCAACGTGAATGCCATTATTTTGACTCAAAATGTTTTGGTATGCAATCAATTTATGAATGCATTCTACACATTAATAACAACAGAACTTGAATCACAAAATAATTTAAATTTAATATTAAAATAAGTCAGAAAATTAATTCTATTGGTGATCAACTCATAAATAAGTGAAGTTTTTTTCAAAAAAATTTCAAAAAATGTTTGCTATATAGCTGTGGGCTCAATGGGCTCAATAGATTGCTCGCACACTTATATGACTTATGGTTTTTAGCAATTATTATTGGGTTGTAATTATTGATGAAAATATTGTGATTTGTTATTTAAAAATCAATATGAAATGAGTTGTAAATACCCGGAATAGTTTTAAGCATTCCCGCAGATGAAGAAACGTTAACAACTCTTCCGTGAGATTTAAGAATTGGAAATAATTTCAAACATAGATTTCTTGTGGAATAGAAATTAGTTTTAAAAGTATTTGTTGCCTGTTCTACAAAAGCAACTTTTGAATTGTATTTGTAAGCTATGGCCGCGTTGTTCACCAACACATCCAATCCATTGTAATTATCAATTAAATATTGTTTCAATCTATCAATAGAAGTGTTGTCATCGATATCTAACTGATGGAAGAGTGGCTCATATCCCAAATCATTTAATTGTTTGACAGCATCTCTACCTCTGGTATCATCTCTCGCGGTGAGAATCACATCACCATTGAATTTGTGTTCACACAAAAGCTTAACGATTGCGAAACCAATGCCTTTATTACTGCCCGAAACTACTGCAACACGTCTTGACATCTTGACATATATTAAGTTAACTTAATTTTCTTCCAATTCATAGGAAAATTAAATCAATTTTTGTATAAATTAACTCTATTATAAAAATGAAATGAAAGATTAGTGGTATTTGAATGAGTGGTTGACTTACTTTGAATTGAAAAACTTTGTATCTATACGACTATACGATTAATATTGAATTGACGTTTATTGAACGAGTTAAGTAAACGAGATCTCAATTTAATCATATATTATTGAATTGAACCCAAATTTAATGAAAACTTAAATATGACAAATGCAATGCAAATGAATTATACCCAAATCAAGGTTGTTTCATAAGTCATTTCAAATGATTTTTAAAATAGTTAATATAGAGGTACTGCACCTGTAGGCGATCAGTGATTGACAGCTATTTTTACTTATTCATACTGTATTCATATTAATACTAAAAATCAATTTATTCGTTTGACAACAATTTAAGCTGAAGGAAGTGCTTGCAATTGCCAAATCTAGCTCTACTATATGTTAGTTAACATGTTTTAAGAGAAAATCATCTTAACTTTTTTATTCGCCAATAGATGTCTGAAAAAGGAATGAAAGTGAGTCAATACGTGTGGTACATACATACAATAGGTGGCACATACATAGGGATGCCATACGTCTCGAATTCCCGATAAATAGTTCTGTCCCGATGTCCTGTCCCGATTTAAAAAAACAGTCAATTGTCCTGATTTTTCAGTCAAGTTAAAAAGTTACCCATTTTTCTTCAAATATGTAATAAAATAACTTTCCCTTCATTTTTTATGGACATTTTATCATAAATAAAGGAAAAAAGTCCTAAATGCTTATAAATACCTATTGTATATAGATAATGTTTGTATGTTACTCAAGTAACTTCATATATGAAATGGCATCATAATAACAAACTTATTCACAAAGTTTTTTGTTTCCAAAATAGGCATTCAATTATTGTAAACAAAAATACTAGAATGATATAAAGTTGTGATAAATAACATTAAAATGCTTAAACGTTTGTGTAGCCTAATAATCTGTCATATTCTAAACTATATTCGATTGATTCTCAGTAAAAATATACGAAAAACATTTTGAATTTCATATATAATACAAATTTTTTGTGTCCTCATTTGTCACGATTTTCCAGGCATATTGTCCTGAATTTGTGGAAAAACATATGGCATCCCTACACATACATGATGTGCTTCATTATAGAGATTGACATTGAATAAACAAAACAAAATATCACAAACATTGATCACATTTATTCTCAGATGAAGTTTTTCAATTTTATCAAAATAATAATACTTTTCTTGTATTTGATAAATTATTGTTCATTCTATTATATTTTTCATTTAATTAACAAAACAAATAATTAATTTCTATTTAATATATTTTTGCATTTCTTTAAATATTGAATAATTTGAATAAATCTATAGATAATAATATTAATTGTAAAACTTTTACTCGTAATTAAGTATAAATTATAATAACTTAGAGTATACTATATTTAAGTTATAGTAAATAGTAACCTATACAACTTAAACTAATTTTTACATTCAATATATAGAGTGATAGCATATCTTCAATCATATGAGTCACTGTCTAATAATTGGTTAATACACTAATAACAATATTTCTGTTTGTAATGAAAAAGTTGTGAAAACCAAAATATTATATACAGTCTGTCCCCGATAATGGGAAATGGTCCGGGCTCTCAAAAATAGTTGCCATAATCCTTACACTTTAACATTATACAGTATTGGTCGGGACTCTAAAAATTGGTCGCTATAATCGGGGTTTACCATAATACGAGTTGCCATAATCGGGTACAGACTATAATAGTAGTTCGGACTTTCTTTTATTATTCAAAATAAAGATAATAGTTTTTCATTATGAAAAATTATACATAAGTCAAGCCTAAAACTTAATCAAATTTTAATGTCAATCAATTAATGAGTCAATGTTTTACTATTCATTGAAAAATGTAAGCGAAAATTGAACTCAACTTTTAGTTGTTGGAAAATCATATTTATTTGAAATACAGTACAATGTATTGAATGTTAAAGAAAGTTCCAACTATTAAACTATCTTTACAAAACTTTTTCAACATAAACATGTTTACGATTTATGAAAAACTTTGAAAATAAATTAACTTCAAAAACCCTTCAAAAAAATGATTGATTTAGAATAAAAATGAATTCTCTTTCAAACAAGAGAACCAATAATGAAATACTGTATAAATAATTAATATAAAGAAAAATAATTTGGTCACATACGGCTAGAACTGTTTTGGGTGTTCGAGGGGAGCTACAGACTCGACAGTGGTCTCATTCGATAGATCTCAACAAGCAAAGTTGATCACATGAGGCGCTATATTCTAGCCCCCTGGAGCTGGGCTAAAGCCCTTAAACCCCTTGAAAAAATATAAATTTTGTTAAGATTGCCAAGCTAAGTCGAATAAAAGTAACATGGACTTCATAGCCCCCTGTCTCTGAGTAAATCAACTCTTACCTCACAAAAATTTTTTTTCCATCAAATCAAAATTTCGAAATAGCCACCCAAGCGATCGTTTTTCTGTGAAAAATATGCGTTCTATGAACATGAAATTATGTGATTTCTCTAAGAAATTTATGCGAAATTGACTTTCAATTTAATACAATCAATTCCCAAGCGATCGTTTTTCTGTGAAAAATATTTAAAATAATATGTGAAAAATATGCGTGAAATAAAAAGCGCCAAATTTTAAATGAAATAAATTTTTTTATTTACTTAAAATGCAAAATCTCAGAAGAGTTTTATATTTTCCATAAAATTGCTCACAATTGTTACAAAAGTTAATAATTTTGAATTTTGTTGCAATAATTAAAAGCCGTGATTTTACTGCTAAAAATTTGGCATAAATTTCATGTTTGATAGAACGCATATTTTTCACAGAAGAACGATCGCTTGGGCATTTCTTAGACATTGTAAAGACGAGTTGAATGAGCATATACTTGACTGATTCAGATGAATATACTCATCGCTACAAGCTTTGAATTAAATTATTAAAAGCTTTAAAAAATTAGTTAGGTAATATCCAAGTCGGCGAAGCCGACTTCGTATGGGCCGGGGTAGGTCGGCACCTAGCCTTACCCCCTGCACATGTTTGAACGTGTATATGACCACAAAACGCAGTTTTTGTTGATTTCTAGTAAACCATGCTTAAAAAGGGATTTTACACCCGATTTAAATGGTGTTTGGCGATTCTCAGGAAAAAAGAGAATAGCCATTCGACTCGTCTTTACGTGCTAAATAAAATGGCTATTTTGAAATTTTGATTCGAAAGAATTTTTTTCGTTTTTATGGCCATCAAGATTGAGCTACTCCGAGACCAGGAGGCTAAAAAGTTATGAAGGGTGTTTTCCGACTCTGCTTGACAAGCTGAATAAAATGGCTATTTCGGATTTTTTTAAGGGGGATTTGTATTTTTTTGGGATTATGTTTGGGGGTTTTTAGCAATGTTCCAGGAGGCTAGAATTTAGCTCCCTTGGTCATTTACTCTGCTTGGTGAGTTGAATCGATTGATGTCTGTCATGAACCCCTAGCTCCCCCAGAACCCAACCCCCTCTCCTAACCAGCTCAACCCGTGGGTGACCAATAATTTTAGCGAAAGTCATAGAACACAATAAAATAAAATGATTAGTCATTTCGGAATAAGGATTAATTGAATGTTAAATTTATGATTAATTCAAAAAAAAGTGAATTCATTAGACATGCATGCATTGGGTGTAGCTTTTTCGCAATAATTTATTGGTATTAAAGTCTTACTGTTATCGTAATATTTGAGAATTTGTTGTTATTTTTAGCTTTTATTGTGATTATTCGCTGCAATTATATGGAATTTGTGACTAATCAAATTTCAACGTTAAGATTGTCCTTTACTTTGGTATTTCGATTCATTAATTAAGTATAATATAAGAGTTTATAATAAACATTTTCATGCATTTTGTTAATCGTATTCAGAATTTAACTTTAAACTCAAAACTGAAATCTTGGGTTAACGTTAGAGTTGGTCTCTATAAAGAACAACATCAAGTCTCGAATTTCATCAATTTGTTGCACATTCAATAAAGTTTTTCATGAAATTTTTTTCGCATTTTTCTTAATTAAAAATGAATTCTTGTATTAAAATTGCATGAAGTGATAGATTTAAGTAATGGAATGACTCATTTATTGAAATTAAAATTTTATTTTGATGCATCATTTTATTATTATTTTAATGTCTAGTAGATTTACACTCAATAAAACATAAATGTTCTGCAGTTACTCAAAACAACTGATGGAAGATTTTACCCCTAATTTTTTTCATATAAAAGTCTAATTTACAATGAATTTTTTAGTGAAGAAATTTTTGAAAAATTTATAACGGTTTTCCCGCAAAAAATCTTGAAGTTTCAAAGTTATGAATTTTTGTAGCGCCCCTGGGGGTCAAAAGTGAAATTCATGAATGAAAACCCATAGTATTTTTTGACCTATTCACACAAAATTTTTCAGAAAAATTGTTATTTTAGGCAGGCGCCCATAGTTTTTGAATTCTTCTTTTGTGACTTTAGTTCTAGTGTGCCGCACCGTCGGACCTTAGGGGGAGGCGGTTCAGTTTCAAGGGGGGTCAAAAATAATTTCCCGCCAAAATATTTGAAGTTTTTTTCAACCTCTTTATTGAATATTAGCTATATTTAAGTTTAATTAACTAAACTAAGAATTTTTTAGCAAAAAGTATAAATAAATAATATTTTCCCACTAAACTATAAAAAAGCAAAGGGGGACCAAGGTACACTATTTCATTTTCCAAAAATCTTGGGGACCCAGGCAAACCCAAACCGTGCGGCAGTGTGCTTTAGTTCTAAACTTGTTTGAGAACATTTATATTTATCTCACTGTAAAATACTGTGATTTAGTAAAGCCATTAGGAAAAGTTTGTATAGCAATTCAATTGGAGCAATCCTTAAAACATACTTTATTATAAAGGAAAGCTATTATTTTTAACATAAAATGTGCTGTACAGAAGTTTTCATATAAGTGCTCAAATTGATCTGTTAGTAAACTAGATAAAAATTGTAATCCATTGGCCTATGAAGTTTCATTCTTTTAATAAAGAATTAGTGATCTTTATTGAAGTTATTGTTTTCACAGTATACTAATATCGTTAAATACTTTGGTCTAGTGGTTAAAGTGATTGACAAAATACATTGTGGACTCAAAGGTTTTGGTTCAAATCAACCTAGCGCTAAGTTTTTTGTCAACTAATTTCTTTGTGACAAATGAGTTGATACTGAACTCGAATGTGATAATTAAACACTAATAGATCAAAATAAACACTTATATGAAAACTTCTGTACAGTTAAAGTAAGCTTTTAAAGATTTTTCCATTGGAATTGCTTTTCCTATTGGTAAACACTAAATCACGATACTTTTATGGTTATAATTAAAAATTAGTGGATCATCGATTGTATATTATATAATATGAGTAGTAAACATTTCCCCTTATGCTAATTGTGAGTGTTGTTTGTTTGTAGGTTTGAAGTAATGTTTTTCGAGACTCTAGAATCTAATTTCTCAAAAATACCAGCTATAGTTGAAATTTATGAATAAATTAATGTCAAAGTTAATTATGTTTACTGACTCATGAATTCATTAGTTTTAAATTATGCAATAAATTGTTGGAAAAAGTGTTTAACAAGAAGCACTTTAAGCAAAAGTGGCACTTTAGCACTTCAACTAACAATATCATTGGTTAGATTTCCATAAAGTCATCAATACTGAAAATCATTTCTCAGACAAAGCATAATTGAAGCCTTAAAGGATGAAATATGTTTATTCAGAGAGTGAATAATCGAGAGGAGTGTTACAAAAGACTCGAGCTTTTCAAGCATTGTGATTGAGAGGAATGCATGCTAGAGTTCTCAAATATCCAGATTTCGGTTAAATTAAATGAATGTTTGAAATCATGCTTATATAAAAGCAATTATAAAACAAAAATGTATTCACAAATATTCTAAAATTTAATGTTTACTCCAATTTTGATCCAATCTTTTGAAGTTTCTTAAGTTGTTCACAAACAGGAAAGTAATAACAATTTAATTGCAAATGATTGTAAACTGATTGAGATAATAATTATTATACAATTATCTGTATTTGTTTCAATATATTTGGTTCTCTCATTCAAGAAGATCATAAGAACTATATTTTAAATTAAAATTGCGAAATTATGTGCATAAATTCCAAGGCCAGCATTTTCACGTCGCTGTCAACAGTAATGCCAACTTTTTTATCGTTTGTTTTCATACACTGTCAGCTCACTTCACCATTAAGTAACAGTTTGTGTTAAACTTTTCTTTCAACTGAGAACAGAGAAAGTGTTAATTAACTTGAGTGCAAATTTTGTTGAAGAGAGCAATTCGTTGAATAATAGTGAGAGTCAAGCACTTGTTTCACTCAAGTAAAGCAAATTGTTGTAAAGGTTTTGTAAGAGTATTGTATGGATCAAGAAGTAATAAACTGTCAAAACAAATTCAATGAAACTCACAATAATTGTAAATTAAGATCATAATCAATATAAATTTATTTTCTTTGTTTTCTATTTTATTCTTGAATAAAACTTTTCATCACATATTTAGCCACAAGTTGTGGAACAGTTTGGGATGGAGTCTATTGTTGGCCTCCAACAAGTCCTAACACTACAATTCAAATGAAATGCAGCGATATATTTGCGGTTGCGATCGGACATTACTCTTCCTCAGATAATTATATCGATTATTTCGCTTATCGGAGGTGTTCTGAAAAATCTCAATGGGATTGGAATAATTGGACTAATTATACAGAATGTCTTACGTTATTAACATTACAGGTCTGTATTAATCATTTTTTAATAGCATAATAATTAACTAAAGAACTTCAGATACTTTAGAAAAAATAGTTTAAAATATATTGAAAACAAACAAAATAGCTTTAAATCTCGTAAAGATATATTCAGATTTAATTATTATTATAATCTGTTTGAAAAGCTTTTTATTTCTTTACATGAATTGCATGCTTTGTTCTTGTTTTAGAAGTTTTTACTATTTAGAAAAACTTCAACTAAAAAAGTGAAATAAATTGCAAAATATTTTTTATTTGATATAAAGTTGCATTCTTCAGTTATTATTATTATATATACAGTTAAATTATTAAGATATTTTGATTAGAAATTATATCCTGTATAAATGTAGACATTTAGAAACAAGAACCTATTCAGATGAATTTCAAATTTCAGCACCATTTCATGAAAGTACTAGTATATGTGCCGTTAAATTCTCATAGAATACCCACATTACTATTTATTATATACTTTGGGAGTTTGTACTTTAACTTATCTACAAAAATCTTAGAAAATTTGTATTAAAAATCAAAGTATAAGTAAGATTTTTGTAGAAAAGTTAAAGCAAAAACTCACAAAGTATATAATAAATAATAATTTGGGTATTCTATGAGGATTTAACGGCACATATACTGTAATAAGACATACCATTACATTATTTCTGTTATTTTTCATTCTCGACATTGAAAAAAATTCCCTTTCTATCAAATAGTTTTGACACAATAAACACATCAGATTACTTTAAATGCTGTATTAAAATGTTATTTCCTGTCAATTAAACTTTTCTTTAAGACTCTATTGACTTAAGTTCGTCGTATTTTTTCCAAATCGATCAAATAATGTCGAGCCCAATAATTTCATATTTTTTAATATCTTTTTAGAAGAAGTTCATCTTGAATTCATTTTATTTTGAAAGCTTTTCTTAGTTGCTGTATCTGTTAGTGATCAGAAAGTTGTGATAACCGGAGTTTAATAGTTCAAACTTTCGTGAACTATTGGAAATAAATATCTGTTTTTAAATATTGATAAGGTTTCACAACAACAAATAGTTTACATTAGAGTTTTCACACTCATAGTTAAACATTTGACTCATGAATTGAATGACATTATTTGATTGAATTTTAGACTTATTTTTAGTTTTAGATTTAATTTTCATAACGAAAGCCCTTCAATACTTTATGAAAGTCCGAACTCTATTAAGCTCTTGTTTTCACAACTTTCTGATCACAAACATGTATAGCATTTAAGAAAAGCTTTAAAAATAAATTGATTCAAGACATTATACCAAATAATATTGGTTTTACTTAAATATACGAACACATTTTAATTGAATTAAACTTAATTATCATGTTTCGAAATATTTTCAATAATTCTTGAAAGATGAGGATTTACTATTTCTTGTATGATTATAAGATATGACTCCAAACTTTTTCGAAGAAGTATCCCATCAAAATTCGGAAGAAAATTCTGAACAGAAAAAAACTTGGGGACAGTTTAGAATATGGCTGACCCTCGGGGGGCGTGACATATATGGTTCGACTCCACTTGGTGTGAGAAATATACATATAGAATATTAGTGCAAGAAACTCAAGGGAGCCGAGTTATGGGGGCTTGAATTTCGAAATTCCGTAAATTCTTTCGGCCATATCTCCTCAACGAGAGATAATAGAGGGGCGTGGCTCACATTTACCGACTTCACTTGAGGTGGGGCATTGATGTACCAGATATGAAATTTTTATGATGAAGTGGGGCCGAGTAATGAGTGTTCATGTGCAGGGAGTAGGGCTTGGCGCTGACCTACCCCGGCGCATCCTAAGTCAGCTTCTCAGACTCTGATATGACCTAACAAGTTTTTACATGATTATATATCGATATATATCAAATTTGGTCAAAAACATATATTTTGAATCTTCTAAACTTTTTCAAAAAATCACCA
Organism: Camisiidae sp.; assembly: GCA_034696325.1. Taxonomy (NCBI): domain Eukaryota; kingdom Metazoa; phylum Arthropoda; class Arachnida; order Sarcoptiformes; family Camisiidae; species Camisiidae sp. Next base: position 1,416 of record JAQFZT010002064.1, on the reverse strand, counting down.
ATATAGATGAAAATTTGAACCCTCATTTCTCGACCCCCTTAATCATAAAAATTTGATATTTAGTATATCGATGCCCCAATTCAAGTGGAGTCGATAAATGTGAGCTACGCCCCTCTATTATCACTCATTGAGGAGATATGGCCAAAAGAATCTTGAAATTCAAACCCCCATAACTCGGCCCCCTTGAGTTTCTTGCGTTAATATATTTTTATACGTGTTCCTCACACAAAGTAGAGTACAACCAAATATGGCTCTTCAAGTCCGGCAATATTCTAAACCGTAGCCAAAAATTTAAACTTAATTTTTAGTGTTATTGAATTTTTTTTAATAATTCAAATATTTAAATTTGAGAATATTGAACAATGAACAGAATTTCTCTCACTATAATTCATTGTAATAAATCATGAAATAAATGTGATTAAAAACTTATTTTTGGTTGAATTGATAAATAATTGACAATTTATCCAGTGATCATTATTTATTACTTTGATTCGATAAAATGAATTATGGATAAAAAATTAATTATCGCAATAATAGATGACATGGCAAAAGCTACAGTTCAAACAATTTTTAGGTGTAAACTGGATATGATGATAATGCAAGGTTTTTTCATATTCGATAGAATTTTTATTAATAACCCATCAAATCATTGAGTATAACTTACAGTATGCAAGAGTCAACTTATTTGTTTTGATGAGTTTATTTCTAGCAAAATTTATTCACATTTTAAGGAAAGTTATTACTCGTTAAGAAGGAAATCTAAAATAAACCAACCAATCAATAATATAAAACAAAATATATTTCAATAACTTATTGATGACTGTTAATAATCAGAGTAAAAATGAACTTTTGAAAAACTAGAAGTTTTCCCTTTATTGAATAATTATGCCAATTTCAGTATTTATCGTTTGAAAATTATCTTTTCTTAATATCTTTTTGTGAATATTCCTAACCAAACACAATTCATATCAGATTTTAGGAAAATTTCCAAATTTTACCGGTGATTCATCTTTTGAATTGAAAGCTTTTTGTTTCTAATCTGAATGATCTAATCATTAAAGGAAAATAAAAGACCGACAAAACATAGAAAACATTAGGAAACTCTGAAAAATGATTCTCAAATAGATTGATCCCTAACACCAGTGATGTGCAACGGGTGGATAATGAGTTTAATGCTTAGTTCGATGCGTGCTGTATCGATTAATAATTATAAGTCAAATATTAAGGGCTGTACAGTACACGATTACTGGGCTCACAGATTTCGGACATAATATATATATAAAACAAACAAAAAATTTTATAAATCTATGATAGATAACTGGAGGCTAGAAATTAAACGAATGTACAGAAGTTTTCATATGTGTATTCCAATTGATCTCTTAGTAAATGAGATAAGAATTAGAATACTTTGATATC